>JAOEHX010056733.1:4919-33701 GCA_025448015.1 Bolborhynchus lineola
TAATTGATTTTCCCAGTGCATTTCTAAAGAAAATATTATCATACTTTAAAAGCAGCATTGCTAGAATGATTCACAGAATATAAATGCTTCTGTATCAACCACAGCCCTTGAACACAAGAGAGATGAAAGCATGTGAGAGTACAAATAGGAGTGAATTTTGCAGAAGGAATCATCAAAACTTTGTCTTTGATCTGTAGGGCAGACGCCTAGCTTCAGTGGGACAAATTGTGATCTAGTTAAGTGGGGTGTAAACCAGAGGGAATTTGACTGAATTTCTTTGAAAGCAGGTATAAAATCAGACACAACTACAACTAGAGTCTAATTCAGAGTGTTAGTGTTCACCTTCTTGTAACTGAAGACCACAAAAGCTGCTCGTTGTTTTCTGGAGCAAAATGACCTAGTCAGGGTTCAATGAATCCTCAGACAGAGCAAATGGAAAGCAGACCTCACCTTTAGGAATGAGTCAATCCCTTACTCATCCAAGCAGTCTTGTCCTTGCAAAGACAGGAAGGAGGATTTTCAGATCAGGTCTAAACCACAGAAAATAGCTTTAAAAGCTTTAAAAGGGCAAAAATCCAACCAAGGTGCCTGAACCTCTTTGAAACACAGAAGCTGTTACATTGCTGATCCAGTCCAGATTACATTCTTTCAAATGTGCGCAGATATTTCAGAAAGTGTATCATTCCTCCTTTCTCATGAGAAAAGTTACTCATTAGCCGAATGTAAACTGTTCTATAACATAGAAATAACACATTAATGTGAAATTTTAAATGCATCGGTAGAGGATATAGGTTTATTAATGCCCCGAGAGCGTGAGCTGAGTACTCAGCCCAAGCCAAGTTGTGTTTGTAGTGCAAGAACTGCGTTTGTAGTGAACGACACTGATCCTTCAAATATTTATGCAAATGTTTAACTTCATTCAGTGCGTATTCCCACTGGAGTCTGTCGGACTACTCAGACATTTAAAATTATATGTTCGTGGATGAGTACTCGCAGGTTTAAAGGTTAAGTGCAGATAGCAGGTCTGAAAATCTATGTGGGTGTTTTACAGTTCTTCACTGCACAGTGGTAACAATGAGAAACAGACTACCTCCTCAGCTAAAGACTTGGGAGTCAACATGTCCTTTCCCATCTGTTTAGATGCCAAGAACTATGTTTGTTTAATTTTTCAGCACAGTTTCTGATGCTACCCAGAGTAGGCAGACGTGCTGGCAATAGCATTCAAAAGTGGCTCACTTCCAGAAAATCTTGTTACCCTCCAAGAATGTTTTTTGAGGTGTTAAAACCCCAAGTAGCAAATATTGTATCATGCAATTTTACCTTGAAAACAGTGTTTCACCCTGCCTGGCTACAGGGTTTGCCATGCGATGTCCAAATACCTTGAGGCCTTTTAGAGCCAGAGCTCTTATCCTAGACTTCGATATCGAGAGGTAGTATCTTCACTTTTAAAGCAATACAAAATGGTTATTTCCTCTGATAGCAGAGGGATTTTTATGCTGTTTCCCCATCAGAGTTTGATCAACATGTTACATCATGAGATGCTGTTACTGTAATCACTGCATTTTCTCACAGAGATTTGAAGTAATCAGCTGAAGCTTTCACTCTTCCAAGGCAAATGATCCATATCTGGAAGCCCCTGCTCTCTATTAAATAAAGTTTAAGGTTCAACATTCCTTGGAGTTGTTCAGTTCTAGAAAGAGAGGAAACAGATTCTTTTCCTATGGGTGGTGAAGACAAAGAAAGAACAACTCAGCCTTTGGTAGGCCTCCCACTAAAGATGGCAGAAGCCACTATAAACTGCAGTCCCATTGCCAATTATTCTTCCTGAGCTGAGTCACTTAGTGTGTTGGACTGAACTTCAGCAGCATAAAACAACCCTCTGCAGCATTCTGTAGGCTGATGATTGGATATCAAAATGTGATACAGCTTAGAAGCATCTCTCATAGGAGAGTGATGATAGATGAAAGAGAGAATCTGCTGTGGAGAAAGACTTGCTGTAACAGTGACCTCACCTTTGACTGAGGTAGTTTGAATCTCCTTCTCTGCATTTATCTGAATTCTGGGTGTCGTGCTGGATTCTGCATAGCTGCCAGAAGAGGTAAATACTGATGATCTGTGGTCTAAGACAGGGCAGGAAATTCCATCTTTTTCTCTTGAGCAAGACTTCATTGCAGTGCTGTGCAGCTGTAGTACTGTAAGTCATTTGAGGCTGGGGTTAAGCACTATGTGCTAATGCATAATACAAAAGTCTATTTTAGAGCAACAAAGACAAATGTGAACACATCGCACAATGTGCTGTAATCTCAAATGGTACTTTGTCTATTCAAACACATAATCCAGATCAGTAAGGCTACAGCCAAGTAATTTGAGGCTGTCTATCTATGATACAGCTGTGCCACAAAAAGGCATAGAAAATGCAGCTGTGTTACCCTACAGCAAGATTCCTGGAGATCAAGAGAAAGGTTTCTCCATGTTGAAGTGTTCTACCAGAAGCAAGGTTTGCTTATCTCTTTAAATGAAGTCTTTCCTAGCTAATCGCACCATCATCAGCTCACCATGGGGAATGTGGGAGAAGGGAAAAATCAAAAAAAATGTAAAGAGGACTGAGGGAGGTGTGGTAGGAGGGGAGGTGAGAGTATGAGGAAACAACACAGCCTTTCCGGAGTTACTGCACTATATTCAGGCCCTCTCCCTGCAGTGTCTCAATGGAAAAGACTGATAAGTGGTTCAGATCACCAGCTCCCCAGGGTGTCAGACCCTGGCTTCTTATACAGATGTCAGGGAGAACCAGATGCTTAGCGACTGCTCAACCTAGGTGTTGAAAATACTTCTTTTCAGTGACAATATATTCAGATTCAGAAGGACAGAGAGAAAGCCTTTCCTTGCTATGCAGTGTTTTAGTTTCAGCTGAATAGTGGAAAATATCTCCTTACTTATTCCCCACTTCCCTTATAGTAGGAGTTACAGAAAGCATTTTTAGTCTGAGACAACAGAAAGCAGGTCTCCAGTTTTCTGGAGAGGCATCCCAATTGCTGGCAATGACAAGCTACTTGCAGAGGTGCCATAGTGGATGGGCTGAAATACAGCTGAGATGTTTTTGATCAATATTTTTTATTTTTTTAAGCATCATTCTCCATGTTCATATTGCTGGCTCCCACTCAGATGCACACACAGTGGAGCCTATGCCTGAAAAGTGGTATGCTGCCCATAGCAAGCTATTCACACAGTTCCTCCTGAACACAGTGCAATTGGGCAGTCAGCAGTGCTGTACATCCCCAGAGATTCTTCTGTACCAAGCAAAGGACACCACTCCACACATACCTGCCCTAGCACTATGTCTGCTTTTTGCATTACAACTATGGCTAAACAAATACACCGCAGTGATATATTGTTATCAATGCTATAGATTTACTCCCTTCTTATTGCTTCAAGAACATTTTGCACTGTGCAATTAAAAGTAGTCTTTTCATAAGCACATATCATCAATAAATATGTTATTTATCGTGTTCATTTGCATATTTACAGTTTGCAAAATTCAGTGTTTGGATCCCACAGTCATTATAACAAACAACACAGGTCTTCTGTATCACACTACAGAGCATATTTCATGTAAGAGGGAAAAGAGATGCTCACAGCTATTTCAGTTCACGTACCTTCTAGAAGTCATATATTGCTTTCTCCCAAATTTAATCTTTCAGTGCTTTGGAACAGTCAGTAAATAGGCTCACTTACCACAGGGGATGAAAACTGATCCCGTTTGTAGCCTTCATGACCCTTTTGGCTTCCAACCTTTATCATCATCTGTTGAAATCATGAAAGTCGTTTCTAAAAACAGGGCCAAAAGCAGCAAAGCTCGAGAAATCAGTTTGCACTCTGACTCTTACAGCAGAAATTAGCCAGATCAACCCTCTGCAGAACATATCTGAATCACAGTGAACTTGTCCCTGGTGCCTATCACACAAACAAAATAACTTGAAAGAGAAAATGGGGTTGCCCTGCAGAAACCGTGTATTTTCTGTCCCCTTTGTTCTTTCAAGAGTTTCAGGTAGAGGAGCAAGTGTTTTCTTCCAAGAAGTCAAACAGCAAATAGAACAACTTACTCTCCTGGTTCTGTAAGCTGAAGGTCTGTGGGTTTGTGAACTGAGGTTAAGATCCTTTTTTCTTTCTCATTCTGCCAGTACCAGTGAGCAGTATCACTCACTGTTTTCTCCTGCTTTCAAAACTATTTCTGAACTGAGAGATACCTGTACCTCAAGGAGAGGTGGTTGCATAATGATTTTACTTTCACTTGTAGATAAGATTTTTCCAGTGCAGACAGGTGTAAATGAGCCCTTCCCCACTGAAATTCCGGACTCACTAATTCCCCAGCAAGGTCATTCCTTCCGTAAGTCCAAGAGCGAGATACTTTGACTGTCATTTCACGTGCAGTGATGTAAATTGGGAGTGACTCTGTAGAAGTCCGTGTTACTACAAGGATAAAACTGATGTAAGGTGAGAAAAAGAATCAGGTTTCGCACATAGCTTTTTTTCTCACTGAAAGGTGGTGATACACAGTGGAGAGAAAAAAGGTATTTGCACAGAGCACTGCACCTCTACATGTACTTCGTACAGAACACTCCTGAAATCTGTCACCACAGCAGACTCAGTGCATAGAAAAGTTCACAGGGCCACTGTCATCCCTAAAGGCTTGTGTGAAGGGAGGGAGGGTGGGAAAGGTATAAGAAGAGGAAGAGGAGGGGAGAATCAGTCATGGCCTCTGCTTAGTTATGTACGGGGATATACTGGTTGCGTCAGGAAGCCCAGCATGAGGGACATGCCTCTGCACTGTAGCTTTTCATGTGTCACTTCTTAAGGAGGGGGAATGCTTCCTGCTGTGACGTTAGGGATAGAAAACTGTGATGCTGAACAAGAAAACCACCGTTTCTGGAATCGTATCTTTATAAGCAGCACTTCTACTGCAAACTTATTTTTATTTTGCACTTAGTCATCCCCTCTAGATGGATGTCCCAGGACAATCTTACGGGAACAAACATCCTTGGCTGTACTGCACAGTATAAAACATTAACAACTATTCTCTGTGCGTCCTTGTTACAGAAGAACTCACTGAATACTTGCCTAGGGACACAGATGTACCCACAGAGGTACAACATGACAGTGGTGAAACAAATGTGCACACACTATATTGACCTTGGCAGTCATACACCATGTGGAGCACCAGCAGAAATGCTAGTAGTCCACCAGCAGAAATCCTGCCTCTAACCAGCACAGCCCCTGCCAAGCCTAGCAGTGCCTCACCTAAACCATTATTTGTCTGAGTCATCTGCCCTTTCAGGATCCCACATGCTACATGCCCTGGAGCAGTTGAGACCCAGAGCTGTTGCTGATGAGAGTGTGAGGGAAAGTGTGAGGCGGACAGCAGCTCCATGCTACAGACACCATTGCACCTGAAGGCAAGCATCCCGTCAGGAAGAGAGCCATGTCACTGCTTGTTATCCAAGTACACACCTATGCACTGCAGAGAAACCCTGTACTTGAGCACTATCTCTCTGTGCTCCCACTTTTCCCCAGGCTCTGTCAAGCCACTGGTACAAGATTTCAGCCAGAACAAAATCAGCACCCTTTGTGCTTGGATGCCATGGTCTTCGCTGCTTTTCAACAGGACCCTGCTAGAGGTTGTTTGCAGTGGGAAGCCTCACCTGCAGCAGGACCACCATTAGCTTTTATCTTTCTCTTTCGTACTTCTATTTCAGTTCATCAGCTTCACAGCTTTTGACTTTCTTCCTGGCAGGGAGGCTTCTTTTAAGTTCGATGAAGGGCACTGCATTTTCTTGCTGCAATTAATCACGTGTTTCCTGGCATGTGACTAAATAACAATAATTAACCTGGCAGCTGGAGTTTTCCTGTGTTAGATCATGGTGCTCTGTGCTGGCTCTTCACAGTATTTGCTTGCTATCTATGCTGCTTTCTTGGCTAGGTTACCTTCAGTCATACCGTGTGCTTGAGTAACAATAATAAACAGGAAAAATGAGGCAGTTCATAAGATTATTATTTTAGTTAGATTTTCTGTTCTAAAAGCCAAAAAACCGTCAGCAGGACCAATACACCTAGGAGAGCTGTTTTATCCCTCTGCTTACTAAAACGGAGCTGTTGTACACCTTTATCAAAGAATCTGATGGGACATCAAATTAGTTCAGGATCCCACTGGTTCTTCAGCTCATGAATTTGGTCATCCGTGAGCTCATATCATTGCTCATAAAAAGAGAGAGAGAGGAAAGATTGGGAGTTTGTGTTCGAAGGATCTGAACTGATTTATACCTTGACTGCTTGTCAGGGTCAGTCTGCACATGTCTTTCTTTTAGTTCATGAAAAATTGTACTGTGCTGATGAACAGGAAAAAAAGCCTTGAAATAAATGGCCTCCAAGAGCCAGAAGAGGTCTTGACAGTATTCCCACCCCACCAGCCAAGGAAGCAGGGTCCTGGTGGGAACTTGAGGCAGTAACTCCAGTTTTCTGGAAAAGCATCCTAATCACTGGCAATGACAAGCTGCTTCCAGGGGAGTCAATGTGCTTCTGATATACCAAGAAATACAGAATCAAGGGGCTTACACTTACAAATACAGCAGAGGTCTTCATTTGTGATTTACTGGGTGGAAGTTTCACCATCCAAGAAGAATAACACCTTCAGAGAGGAACTTCTTTAACATAGGAAACCTTGCCAGGGCTGTGCTTTTATTATGCATGCCGCATGGGGAATGACATTACCTAGACCTGAGAAAAGTTTGAGTAAATAAATCAGCTGAGCCAAGGCCTCTTTTCAGTGTGTAACCAGTCATCTCCTTCCCATGTAAATCTCCTTGCTAAGATTGCCCTCAGCTTCCTTGAGAAAAGCCCAGAAGCATTGAGACTGGCCCCACCACAAAGCAGGCTCCCCACACGTCTGCTGGGGAGCCAGCAGCTTCAGGCAGCTGGTATCAGCATGCAGAGCTCTCAGTCTCCACCTGAGAGAACTGGCTAGGCTGATCAGTCCCCTGAAGCTCTTCAACAGCTGCCTGTGAAACGGCCTGGTCTCAGGCCACTCATAGTGGATCAGAGTCCACAATCAGTGTTTGCACTTGGAATAGGTACCTGTGATGTGGGTTGTTGCAGGGACCACAACTGTGCCAGTACACTGCTTTCAGTCCTACTGGGCTGAGCTACACCCCAGTAAGGAAGCCTTAGCAAAGCCAGCACTCACACTCTACCTGCTCAAATATCAGTACAGAGGGTGTTGACCTGGCACCATTCAGAACCATTAAATTCTCTAAAAGCAACCAAACAAAAAGAACAGATACAATTGGAACCTACTGTATTTTCAGCTCAGTTCCAGTTAGACCTCCAGGCATGAAAGCAACCCTACATAGGAAAAGACAGCTTCAAGTAAAGGCAAGATGAATACCTTCTGGAAGCAAAAAGATATAATTTGTCAATTGATTACACAGATGGTAAAATCATACAAGAAGTGGCAAGGTTGACAGCAGTTTGGGAGAATTGGCAACATCCCAAAGGCTAAGGAAAGTATCCTGTTCACCCAATGCTTCTTGACATTTCCTTAGAGAACAAGTTTGCAAATTGTGTGTTTCTGAGTTCAGACAAAACCTCCCAGGCTTGTCAAGAGTATAGATGCTGCAATTGACAACCCAAGGCTGTAAAACTCCTATAGGTGTTGCCATTCCTTTTTCTTACTCTTTCTTTTTTGCTTGCTAGCGGTGGCTCTTGTAACATCTTGACTCCTGAGCGAGATGAATTCTGTCAGTGTGCCAATTCTTAGCACTAGGCAATGGAGGGCAGAGATAAGGCTTCAGATGTGTCCCACTTATATGTCAGAATACTGCAACACTGACAAGTATTTTAGGGCCGTACATTCACTGAATACTAAACTTCCTGGTACTATCTTGTGCTATACAATCTGTCTCTTTTTATACTTCAGTTTACCAGTGTCCTTTTTCATTTGCAGTTAGGCTGGCAGAGGAAGAAAGTCCCTCACAAAAATTAGGATTGTGTTTATCCAATCTTTAGGCAAGTATGTAACACATGTGAACTATTCACACAAACGAGGATTAGAAGTCCTAGAGCTAAGATATATTCACTCCTATTTCATCCTGAGGTGTTCTTTATCAGAGCTTAACTCACTATTTATCTTTGCAAGGTTTAAAAAGAATGTTTTATTACCAAGCTGAGTATCTCCTTGCCATCCTCAGAGATGATTGAGTGGAGAGTGCACTTATAAAATTTGCGGACTGTGACACCAAGGTGAGAGTGGATGGAAGCACTTCAGAGAATGGGATCAGAATTCAAAATCAACTCAGTATGTTGGAGAAACAGTGTAAAGCTATCAAGACAGAATTTGGTAACAATGTGTACGAAGCACTACATGAAGAAATGAAAGATCAAATGCACAAATACAAAATGAGGAATCATAGAAGAGTGGGAAGACTGAAAAGAAATAGAGGATGTGAGAGCTACAGCATGACACAAAGCAAATATGAGCAAAGCAGGCAAAATTCCTGAAAGGCAACTCTCATACTGAGATGTATTAATACAGGAGTGTCATATGCAAGAGGGAATTACTCAGCTTTGCAAGGTGAAGGCACAGCTGGTGTATTGGAACTAGTTCTGGGTGGCTGTTATAAAGACTAACAAGAATATAAGACATTTAGAGAATGTGGCCTATCAGAAACAGCTCAGATAATTAGGGTGGTCACTCTAGAAGCTCCAAAAGGAGATTTGATAACAGTTTTTACAGTATGTGAAAGACTGTCCAAGAAAAACGAACAATCACTTTTCAGTTGCTTCAACTCTTTGGCAGTTACAAATTCAGGATCAGACACCTTTCCTTCCTCATGCTGTTTTTGGGCAAGCAGGGACCATTCTTATCATCTAACTCTGCTCCCTGCTTGCATGTGTGGATTTTCTAGTAGCAAGAGTCCTAAGGGAGTTGCATTCCCCTTTTTCTCCCCAGTTCCAGCTATGTGGCATGGGTACACCCAAGTGGCCACACATACCCACTTTCCAGTCACTCCTAGATCTGATATGGGACTCACAATATTTCCTAGGTCACTCTGAATTTTTGCCCTCACTGTGATTGAAAGTAGAGAAGGTTTACTCAGGGTTCAGCTGTCCGTGAAGACCCTCAGGCTTCAATCTCTACACTAGGATCAACCCTTCTGAAGGCAAAACCTGAGTTATAGGATGCCGCAGCCTCCATCCTGAGCCACAGGCTGCTGTGTGAGCCCTGAACTGCTGTAAGTCCTGCATCCCTGCCTGCAAGGGCTCAGAAAATGAGGAATCCACAGCATTGTTCCAGTTTGCCCCCTGCTTGCTGCTTCACAAGGAGCCCTGTAAAACAAATGTCTTTGCCAGAGCCTGAAAGCATAGCACCCCTTACAAATCCCCCTTCTCCCACTGCAGTGCAGATCTGCAACATCTTTATGATCCAGGGATGTGGAGGAAAGGACCAGACTCTTTCCTCTGTGCAGGTTTGTAATAGAACACCAGGGAGTATCTGTGCAGCAAGAAAATGAAGTTATCACCATCGCTTCACCTGCTCCCTGCTTTAGTGGTGAGGAGTAGTATGGGCAATGTTTCTGAGTCTCTGCACTGTTGTGTGCTGCAGACAGTGATGCAGTATCAACATGTGTGAGATAACTTCAAATTATAAGAAATGGTTTATCTGCAGGAGGATGGGGCACCATGCAGGCTGATTTGCCCTGCTTCACAGTGGCTCTTACAAATGATTTTGTTCACAGTCCAAAAACACCAGCAATGCAATTAGCACAGAGAGCAAAGCTGAATGGCAACCTCAGGATTGAGAACCGTGAAGGTAAACAGAGTGGAGATCTCCCTTGCATCACCCTGCAGCACTCTCATTACAGTTGAATAATGTCCTCTCCCTGCTCTCACAGACAACCAAACCTGTGTGAGAGACAGCAAAGCGAGATGTAGAAGCTTTCATGCGAGTAGTTCTTTTCTTGGAAAGTATAAAAAAGTCACAGTGGCCTGTATTTTCATAAGACTTTGTACAAAAGAGATTTTCATTCAGAATAAAGGAAAGCTCCTGGTAAACTCCTCCTAAAAAGCTATTGGACTTCTGATACACCAGTGTGCACCAAGTCACTGCATGGATGTACTCAGATGAGTTCTAGCCATCACAGAAAAGCTCAAGATAACTTCTGAAGAGCGAGATTCACACTTGCACCCAAAAGGCAGGGCTCCTGTGCGCACTCTTCAGCAACCACCAGACCTGCTTGGTTTTCCTCCTGCCTCTCAGCAGTCATGCTGCAGAAAGCAAAGAATCAGAATATGTTTCCACAACATCCTGGCATCAGCCTTTCCACAGGAACATTGATTTTCTTTTTCTCTTGCACTTTCTCAGCAATCCAATTCTCAATCTACCTCACCCTTCTGCCAAATTCTTATCCCTTCTCTCCTGCAGACAAGCCCTTTGCTCTGCAGAGCATCCCCCTGGGTTCACTGGCTTATTCACATTGAACAGCAGGATGTTATGCATAAAGACACTAAAATCTGGTCCTACTTGCTTTTTTAATCCATTCACAGCTTATGTTTTCCCATCCCAGAAATTCAGCATATTATCTTTAACATTTTTTTATGGTCTTCAGCATCTTCCTTTTTCTCCTTCCTTTCACAGCTTTTAATTTTTCTGTTCAATTTCTTCCCATTCCCCAATTCCCTCTCCCAGCTCCTCCTAAGAAAAATGAGCACCTAGTAAAATTCACTCTTTTTTTCCTATCTTCTCTTCTAACGCTTTTCTCTAATCCTGTATTTTCTTCCACTTACTTTTCTTACTACACTCATACGTTTCCTCAGCCGCCTACTGATTTATTTGCTTCTATGTTTCTTGCTTTTGGCTGTTGTCCCCACAGAAGCCCTCACATTTTTCCCACTTCCCATCACCTCCTGGCTTTGGCTCATGTCCCTTGCAGCCAGGGTAAGTTTCTTTATTCCATCCCTCCAGCTGTGGGTACACTACGAGCCAGAGTACCAATCGCAGCTAATGGAACATATAGTGTTATGATAGCTCAGTATGATAAACAGTAGGACTATAGCTATGCAGCGTTTACTATGAACTGCAAAATCTGGAAAGGATCTTACTAAATACCTTAGATGAATTGCACTTTTTGCAGCCTTGCACTGAGCAACATTTAGGGGTGCAAGCAAGGAAGAGGGTAATGCAGGTTAATGTCAAGTGACCTGATTGTGTGCTATTCGTGCCCAGGAGAATTTTGCTTTTGCATTCAAAGGAACAAGAGAAGCCTTGTGGCATTCGCTTCTGATAACACAGAACACTTTTTCAGCATGCAAGAAGGGGTATGAACAAAATAAGAGAGAAAATAAAAGGAAAAGCAGAATGGTGTGATTCAGGAACGAGGTACTGGAGTTCCCACTACAGCTGATTCAAGTCTCAGTTTCTCAGCAAGGCCATACTCCCAAAGCTGTTTGAATGTACAGCTAGCAAATGAAACAAAGAGCTTGGTACCTAATGCACCCATGTGAAACTCTTTCATGGTAAGCCCTGAAGATAAGGGAGTGAAAGCCAGACTCACCAAAGCATAACACCACAGTTTAACTTGGCTGAGAGTCAGGCTCTGCATGCTTCACCTGCATGGTGTATAGGACTTAGCTCATTGGCGATGCTCAATAAATAAATAATGATAACAAAATCTGAAGCATAACCAAAAGGATACACAGAAATTACTTGTGTGTGGAATTCCCTGAGATATGGCACATTGCCTTCAGCACAGGGAACTATAATTCCATTGGAAGCTGATAGCAAAGTAACTGTTACTTTTCACCAGTTATTCCAGAGTGATAAAAACAGTAAGCTGAGACTGTGATAAGTCAAATAGTATATAAGTTATCAGGCAGATTATACTGCAGATCCATAAACCACAAGGACGGATCTGAAGTGTTACAGATACCTGGATTCTTCTCTTAACAAGCTGTCCAACCTTTACATCTTGGTGACCTTCCAGACTGTCTGTGGTCCATCACTTGTTACTTGTGAGAGAGGACTGGGGAGAAATAAAAAGGCTGCATGAGTGCCGAAGGCACAAAAACGTATGGTGATGAAACAACATCTATCCAAAAATTGTCCTTTCTTTTCATGTTGTTCAAATCTGCTGCAGGGAAACAAGTAAGTTCTAGTCACCGGATACTGACATAGGAGTTTTTTCTGTGGATCTGTGCTGTTCTTTTGAGCATGAGTGCAGGACACTAAAGAGTAAGCTGAAGCAATAAAATGCTGTGCAATGGGTAATGGATAAATAATTCAGGGCTATGGACAAGCAGATGAACACCAGCTGGTTCAAGCTGGTATTTAACTGCATCTCATGTTACAAATTGGTATCTTGGATTGTATGCTCTTTACTGTCAATAGGCATCTCAGCTATTCACATTCAGGCACTTCAGGCAAAAATCTAAGAAGGGCTGCCTGACCTAGGGCAACCAGAAGCGTTGCTGTGTTGGAGCAAGTAACTGGCTATTCCTCCTTCTAGTCTCCAGCAGAAATCACAAGACAACCCCGCATATTCATCCAGACAGCTGAGCTCTGCCCTGAGCTAGCAGGACCTCTGAGCCCTTCGGGATACACCTTGGAGGGTGATACTGATGATTTGCAATTGTAATGGACTCAAGCTTGCTCCTGCCATAGATAAGGGTGATTTCCTACAGAATTCAGTTGGGAGCAGGATAAAACCACAGGATCATATAATTCCTGCTGTGATGATAAGAAAATATTGTGTAATTGTTATTAATACTATAGCTAGACATATAATCAGTGACAGATTAAACACTCTCATTCAGAAATAGAGAGCCCCTAATTCAGTTTTACTTAATTCACTCCAGCAGTGAATTAGGTTGTGATTAAGGCATAGGAAAGGCAGGCTTGGGTGCTGCAGCATCTGTGCTCCCCCAGCTCTGCCCCAGCCACTCATCAGGGGCTGCCAGACCACTCAAAGGATCAGGAAGGAGGGGTGGGAGAAAGCAAGCCTCCACTTCTTCCTCACTGTCATCACTCACAGCCCACATCTCAGGATATGTAGGGTGTTTTGGAGTCTCAGTGGTCCCACCACCACTGCATACTGTGCCCCAGCCTAGGTGGTGAGTTCCCAGAGCTCTCTCTGGGAATCCTCCTCCTTTCTCCATCCTCCTTAGTTAATTCAAGAACTGAAGTTCTGACAAGGTCAAAGGAAAGTCCAGATTAATCTGATTTTGAGAATGAAATACAGCGATTTGGCTTAAAGGCACCAAGGCTTTTGAAAGCTTGGTAGCAAAAACTGGTACCAAAATAGGATGACAAACCCTGCAACCTGTTTAGGTGCCAGCTAACACTGCTACGCCCATAGTGGATTTCCTCTGCTCACCTTTAACTGTGCCCATCTCTCAGGAATAATGAGCATTTGTTATTAAAATCCAGGCTGCCGTGTTTTATTTGCTTCATGCTACATACAAAACAAGACAAGTGTGAGGCAATCAGCCCTCTTCATCAGGCCCATCTACAGCATGTGAATGTCTTTCACCTGCATGGAAGCAGCCAAGGACACAGGAGGTGAAGATCTCTCTTGGGACCTACCTTAGCAGCAATAAAAGCATTTCCTTTGGGCCTGAGACACCTCAGCACCCCTTGCTAAAGCAGTTTCTCTTCTCCATTTGAAACCATGTGACTTTCCATAAATAACCTCTTTAGCCCAACTGATGCCAACAAAGGATCCTGTGGTGTGGAAAGCACTTTGTAGGCTGGCACACTCTCGCAAACAGCAGTTTGCTTTTGTTTGAGGTCCCCTGTTTGGGCCAGCCTTGCTCCAACCAAAAACCAGGGGCTCTGCTTTCAAATGCCTGCTCCAGCACAAGAGCAGCTCACTCCCCTGCCTTGCTTCCTCCAGATACTTGCAGCAGTGCATTACTGGATAATGGCAACTTAAAGAAAAATTGGAATCTCTTCAGACTTCAATTGACCTTAAATATAGGTTCTGTTTCTAAAATCCCTTCCTCAGCAAAAGTGGATGTCTGAGAGAATGGGTAATGGAATATAGAGGATTGCTGCCTCTCACTGTGCTTGGCAATTACCAAAAATTGTTACTGTTTGACAGCAGCTTCTGTGTGATTGTACACCTGTAGTAGTGACTGTGTTGAACCTATTCCATGCTGTCTGCTAACGTGCCATTAGTTAACTGGTAATACTCCACTGTCCTTCACTGCAGCTCATCCAAGCGAAACAGCAGTTCAGTGCAGATCCAATTATAAGTATTTTACAGTCTGGGAGCTCATAACTTACTACGAGGCAAGTTTTTATTTGTACAGATCCCAGCTGCAGTCACACATGGAAATACCAGCCGTAACCATTTGTGGATTATTCCTGTGATACGAATTTTCATGTTTGCCAGCAATAAAATTACTCACAGGAAGATGGATAACAGGTGACTTGGGACCGTCCGCTAGCATACAGACACTTGAGCTGTGGCAGCCATGGTGGCAATAGATGCTTAGTTGGGAGGCACTTACTGCTTTCATATTAGGCAGCTGTCTGTTACCAATACGAACACAACCTTTATGTGGCTGTACATGCTGTTACCTATTATGCAAACACATTCATATACACCAACACCCCCCCTTTTTTCCATGGTTAAATTCAGGAGACCTTATATGCAACCTATTTGATCTGGTAAATCTGAAAAGAATAAGTATAGATCTGAAGTGCAGTACGACAAATAATTGTATACCAGTCTATTTGACAATGCTATATACTCTGCCCAAATATATATAGAATGCTAACCAGAAAACTGCACACATATATATGCATAAAGACAAAAAGGAAGATGACATATGTATGTGTATATATACATATGTACATATAGAGAGAGAATATTTCAAAACTAAAAAGGAGATTTAGTCACACAGCTTCTTGATGCTAACTGATACAGTACATCTCTCTGCATGCACACATGTGCACACACTGCTGGTACTGTAAAAACCATCTGCACTTGCCCTGTATAGCAATTTTAGTCACATTTCCCATAGAAATAATGATTTATGAAATCATTCTCCTTCTGCCTTCTTGCTCTTGTTGCAATCCTTTTTAGCAGCTCCAAGCTTGCCTGAAGACAGCTAATTTCTTACAGAATCAATGAAAATATGCATCCAGAGGGGAAAGGCTCAATCTGTATCGTGACTGAGGTAAAGGCTATACTATGAACTTATCCTCACTTTAACCCACAGAAGCTGCAAGAGACAGCAAATCTGAAAGTCTAGCAACCCTAGAAAAATGTAAATGGGACCTTTCATTCGACCACCAGACCCGAGCCAACAGGAAAGCTGGCTTCATTAGTTCCAGTGCTCATGGCACTATTTTGTTTCTGTCGATCTGAAGGAGGATGTTCCTCTGTCCATTTCTAGATTGGACCTTTGGCAAACACACTCATTCTGTACAATTTTGCTTTCACCAAACATTTTCCTGTTTGTTAAGGAGCTGAACGACTCATTTCGAGAGATGTGATTTCAGAACTTCAGTGAGTGACATGTACTTGTGTCAGAAGGAAATAGACCATGACTTAATTGGTGGGGGGAAAATGGTCCAAGTATAATGACAATTTCTGGATCTGGCAGCTGGAGAGAAATTAAGCATTAAAAGAATTTCCAAGTCTCTTTCTCTTGTTCCAAATCCTAAACCTTATTCTCTTTCCAAAGACATAGGGCAGGATGAAAATCATGCACACCTTAGCAAAATTTGTCCACCACAAATGGAAAGAGAGGTTTACAGCCCACAGAAAATAGCGGGAAAGTCTCAGCTGAACCGGAGATTTATGCATTCTGGATGTTGTTCCAGATGATGATAGGAAGAAGATGGTTTCATGTTTCCCAGTCCTTCTTAGAGTCCTGACCAAAACCCAAACCAGTCTGGAATAGCAAAGTATGAATTGACTCCTGCTTAGCAGTTTCGACACCCTGTGCTCCTGGAGATGCAAAGGCAGGAGCCTAGGGATTTAATACAGCAAGTGGCTGTAACAGTGGATCTTTAAATTTGCTAAGTTACATACCTGGACCTTGTAATACCTCTGCTGGTGAAGGAAATCATGCTCTTCCCCACCGCATAAGCATTCCTGTATTGTGGGTTTTTTGTGTGATAGCAAGATAGAGCTCATTGGGATTCAAGTCACCTCATTCCCATTAATCATGTTAATAATTGAAAACACATGTTCAGCTTGAAAGCACAGCAAGAGAGTTAGGCAACCCTACATGGAAGTTCGTTGTTTCCCAGTTCTAATGATACTCATTAGCATACCCTTGCCAACCTTGCATAGGAAATCCTCCCACCAAAATCAGGTGCAGTATTTGCAATTAACTTCTTATATTCCAGTCTGGCAAAGCCCTTTTCTGGCCACTTGTTTCACCTCCAAAACTCCTTTGCAGTTAAGTCTGACCCGTCTCTCGCTGTGTGGGTGCAGTGCTAGTGGTGAGCTCCTGTACTGGTTGCACAGAAAAGCATTTGGACAAGCTGCTGCCTGTGCAGGACCTTTTCAGCCATGCTCTGTGCCTCCCTCTCCAGCAGCTGTGTCACAGGGACAGGCACTAACCAGCAACCTGCCACCATAATTCAGCCTGAACCTGAGTTCAGGCCTCTGAGGAAGACTTCCAGCTTTCCAATTCTGAAATAGCCCAAACAAGCTTAAATAAACACAGGCACTGTTATTGCCATCTCATTGCTCCCACTAATGTGAAGCCAGTGTTTCCATTATAAATTCTGTTTTGCTAGGGCTTGCATCATGTAATCATTAAAATTAATTCCAGGTGAAAACCCACAACACAAATTCTTACCGGAGCAGTGAATTTCAGACCAAACCTCATTGCCCATACATAGGCAATATTTTTAACTCAGTATCTCAGCCTTTTTCACCTCCTGAAACAAGAAGGGGAACCTTTTGCTTTCAACAGTGCAAAGCTGGGCTCTTCTTGTGCTTGGACACACTTCCAGTTTCCATGGCAGATTCAGAAACCTCAGTAACTCCATAGTCTGAGCCCCAAGGGAAGGATGAAGAAAAGAGAATAAGTTTGGATACAGGTGGAAGAAAGGATGAATGGTTTTTCTTTTCAGATACTCTTCTTCCCCCACAGTGTGCATATAAATCACTTCCGCTGCTATTAGTAACAGGAAAGAAATAAGGCGGTTTGGAAATGAGTTTTACAATCCTGTAACAGGAAGACAGGAGGAAAAAAAAAAAAAAAAAGGAAAGAAAAAAATGGAAATCAGGCCTTGTTTAGGTATTAATATTATGGTTTATGCAGACTTGGAAATTATGACTGGCAATCTTGTTAGACTGCATACTGTGTTCTCATGAGCACTTCTCTCCTTCTGCACCCTTTCTTCATCAATCCATGAACACAGCAAGAGTCAATTCCTCTTACCTGGATAGCAACCCTCAGTTGCTACCTACATTTGTGCTGATCCTTACCTCAGAGGAATATAGTGCCTCATGGGGAAGCTGTGGACAAGGAGATAGATGGTGATGTGAGCTATACAGGACATTCACCTCAGACCACTGCTGGAAGGATCCTGGCAAGATGGAGCATGTGGCTGACCTACTGGGGTTGTTAGGATATAGGGATGGGTCTGAGACTCCAGCAGTGCAACGGGTGTCTCCTGACCTCTCTACTCATGCTGGCTCTCCTTCTTCCTTTCTCCTACTGAATGGCTTGCCTCTGTTGGCGCAAGGGCAGTGCTCTGTTTTTGAGCTGCACAGCAGCAGGAAGGGGCAGAATAAGTCAAGACACAACTTGTATTTCACCTTACTTGGGGAGTGGTATTTTACAGGCTTTAATGCACTGAGAGTTCATTTCTGCCATTCTGAGAAGTGAATTTAAGCAAAGGGAAGAGAATATCTCTGGGGTGCCGTTTGGGGCTGAAGGAGTTAACCAGTGTTGAGACTTTCAAACTTTATGGCTTGCAAGGAGTGCCCCACAGCTTTTCAAAGTAGGAGCTGAGTGCATTTCAGACTGTTTTCAAGACGGGTGAGAGCCAGCAGATAAATTCCAAGTGCCTTGATGCCTACAGATCTCATCCTGCACCCTTCGGCGGGCTGGAAGACATTGTACCCAGGGCTTTTCCAGGGGAAGCTGGGGAGAGGGCCTCCCCACACTCCCCAGCCTGCAGACCATGGCAACCTAACCCTTTGCTGATCAGACCACTCTGGTATTTTTCATTAGCAAAGTTTGGAAAACCCTTTGGAAAATATAGGCCAAGGTCTCGAGCAGTGTAAGTCAGTGTAACTCCCCTGAAACTTATCGCAGGGGATCTAACACTTGAAGTGCTTGGGATTACTATTGTATAAATAAAGTGTAAAGGCTTGGGCCAGAGCCCAAGGAACTGGAATCCTGGGCAACTCCATCATCCTTTCCCCAGCATTCCTGCTTTCCAGTGTGCTCAGCTATTTCTCTGTGTGATTTGCTTAAGCTGCCTGTGCTGCTCAGCTCTCACCATAGTTTTAGTGACATGCCCTGCATAGAGGCTTCGCTCTGCTTTGGAATTAGAGCTGAGGTTGTGCGCTGACAGCAAGTCAGAAGATATTCCAGCTGTCAAAATGGAACGACAAACCATACACTGTGTATGTATCCACCAGTCCTCTTACTGGGATAATATTTACTTGCCAACACAAGAGCAGCTACTGCTTGTAATCGATCTCCCTCACCATAGTGCACATGCTAGGTGGATTTTAGGGACATGGGGTGGGAAGGGACCACCCTGAAAGTACACCACTTCTGAGCCTAGGCCACAGCATCACAGGAAAAGTAGAGTGGGACCTGGGGCAGAAGGATGGTCCACCCTGCCCTACGATATTTCCCAATGTCCCGTTATAAGCTCAGCTCTCTTAGTAAAAGACCAAAAGCTGTTCCCAATGAATACCCCAGGAGGAGGGCTGGCAGACCACCCCAAGTGGTCTGGGGGAGCAGATAGTTGGTCTCCCTGCAGAAGGGGCTGAAAACAAGTTGGTGAAGCTGACCTGAAGGAGAAATCCATTTTAGCCCCAAAACTGGCAATGGGTTTATCTGAGCATGTGAGCAAGGCGTACAAGCCATGCAGTTCTGTTATCAGCTTGGAGGAAAGCCACACTAATGATCTCATGTGGTCGGGGTAAGGGGGAAGTATTTTGCCAGAAGGAACAGAATTAGACCCAAATTGTTGTTTCCTCTCTGCTTTCCAAAACTACTTTCCCTGATTAAAACCACACTTTTATAGTATCTTTTTCTTCAAGACTCTCAACTTTTTGGCTACGCCTTTTCTTTTCCATGTCTGGCAAAGGCCAGACCTATAAGTGCCAAAATGTTGAGTAAAGTTTGCTTTTTCTTGAGAAACTATCTCAACACTACAGCCTACCCCAGAGCTACGAGTGGTTGAACAGTGTTAAACAGTCACGAGAAAGGTTGTGACTAAGCCACAGATATGGATCTGGGACATTTTTCCTTCTAACCCTGGCCATGCTGTAATGCCATCCATCTCCTGAAGATTCTCCGTCCCTCAGTCCCAAGCCAGCCAAGCATGTGAGTTTCCTCAGGAAAGTCACAGGACTACGCACGCTAAAAGCGAAGCACGTGAGTAACTGCAAAGCTGAGGCAGAGGCCAAAGACCCGTCTTCAGCAGAATTCTTAAATATAAATCAATGAGACCACTCACACACTTAAAATAGGGCAGATGTTTAAACACCTTGCTGGATCAAGGACTTAACCCCTCTTTCTCACAGCTGAGCAAGCTTTTAAAAGGCTTTGAATATGTTTGCAATCAATATTTTTTTCTCTGGTATTATTTAGAGCAGAACACTTAAGCCAGTGTGCATAAAAGAAAACACTAATGTGTATGCCACAAGCCTGAGGGGATAAGTGGGGTGAATGGATAATAACTGCATTTACTTACCCCTTGACTTTCTCCATTCTATTTCTCTTGTCATGGGGACATTAAAATCTTCTCTTTTAATCTGATTTCTCCAGCACCTTTGCATGGGCATCTGAGGAAAACATACAAGATTTAAATCACAGCACAATCACACGTACAAGAGTTCTGTCCCTGGTTTTGATCTGCTCTCCCCAGAAGTGAGCCTGATCCTGTTTCCCCTGAAGGCTGCAGTAAAATTCTCTACTAATGTCATTGGGAGCAGGAAAACTCATACATATTAATTCAATTATTCCAACTTTGGGGATTTTTTCTTGCCTGACTGAATTTCTACCAGTCTCCTCTTGCAACACAGACTGTCTGCTCCTAGCCTTGAAGCTGGAGGCACTGTAAGAGGTGTGAGGGAGAGCTAATTCCAGGTGCCCACTGCTAGAGCTTGATGTGCTTAGAGCTGAAGACAAACTGAAGGTTGCAAGGCACAGAACTCCCTCCTTGGATTCCTTCCAAATGAAGGTGTTTCCTGGAAATTCCATATTAACATGACATTGAGATGGGCATGTGCAGCACTGTGAGATAGCCCACACACTGTGGAAGCCTGATGAGTTTTGTTCTGGCTACAGGTCTCAGAGGTCTGAAGACACCACCATTCCCACTGGATCCTATACCACTTTTTTGTCCCACTCTCCCAGCATTTCCATGGCTGCTACTGTATTTTGCAGGGATTGGAGCAGAGTCAATGGACGCAGTCAGTGCCAGGTCTTGGTGTCAGCTGAGTAAATCACAGTTGGGTGAGAGTCTGCAATTGGATGGAGGAAGTCTTGACACAGCCAGGCCTGGCTTCTCACTGCAATCCTGTTTGGTGGGGAAAGTTACTTTCTAATGTCTTTCTCTGTTCTGTCACCATTTTATTCCACCCAGTAAGTTGCTCTACAGCAAGTCTCAGGATAAAACTGCTCCTGCATTACCCTAATACATGGTGACATTCATGGCACAAGTCAGATTTCCTATATGCAAGCCTTTTGGATGAAATTATTTCTCCTTGCAGATAGCCTTGGGGTTTGCTGCTTTTCCTTTTGTCCCTTTTTCATTTGCTTGATTTCTTTTCTTTATGCTGTGACTGTGACATTTTGTTCAGGGTTGCAGTGAGAGAACAACAATTTAGGATGATGAATTATGGATTAAAAGAAAAGGCTGGGCTATTTTGGAATCACTATTCAGTGCCTTCTGCAGTGACAAAGGAATTCCAGAATGACAGTTTTTCAATTATCTGTGTTAAGAAAAGAGAGAAAGAAGTGAAAGATGGGAAAGCAAGCCAAGGGAGGATGGGAAGACAAGGGGGAAGGAAAGAAATTGAGGGAGGAAAGAACAAAAGGAAGAGTATTTTTCCTCTTTGGAGCACTGAGAAAGCACTCCACTCTCTGAGTTTTCCCTATCAAACTTCCCAATTCTGAAACCCATGTGAATTTGCAGTGGTGCTTACAAAAGTAGTCCCTTGAACCTACTGTGGGCTGCTCACAGGAGTACAAGTTGCCTGGCACTTGTGAGGGCTGCATGCAGAAGTCTGTTCTCCTCTACCCCAAGCACAGGACTGTGAAATAACCCATGAGAGGCTCTGATGGAAGTTTGGAGTCCTCTACTTAAAGCCACAAGCATTTTCTCAAGTACTCTGAGCAGTATCTGCGTAAATACTCCCTCTCTTGGCTGGAAGATTAGGGGAAAAACAATTGCAATTTTGGTGACTTAAATTCAACATTTGAAAGCTTTTAATAAATGAGACATGGGGGAGCTTCTGTCACAGAATAGAAATTGCCATCTAATTCCACTGCAACTTATTGAGCTACAGGCATTTTTGAGGAATGTTATACAGAAATGCCAACCCTTGTCCAAAATGAAAAGACACCATTGAAGAGAGGGTGCTTTAAAGCAGATGATTTGTTGCCCATTTGGCAAGTGACACAGTATGGCCTCTGAGTTACAGCACTGAACTAGAACTCAAAAATGCTGCTGAAGTCCCAGGTTGTGGACACAGGCAGTGGAAATTGGTCGTTGCCTACCTGACTCTTACCTGCAAACTGAGAACGCTCAGACCAGGACGCTTTGAAATCTTGGGCAAAAAAGTGCTTCATTGGCACATGAGGGTGGTGTTGCAGCAGCTGCTTTTTGGAGGGAATCATAATCACAGTGTTAGATGGCTTTATATCAATTTGTTTTGTTTAATAAATTATCAGCAATGTACTCATTTCATGCTCCACTCTGCCTGTTTCTGTGACCCTGGCACTATGAGTGTCAGGAAGACACAGTTCTGGCTAACTGATTCCCCACTGCCTGCCCCTGCAGCTTTCCTCTAATCTCAGCTGGATAGTTTTGTTACATGACATGTTAACGCACCAACAGAACTGGAAAGGCTGAGTGCTCCTCTAGGTGTACACAATGTAAAATCATTAGGTTGCTTAAGAAGCTTTCCAAATGCTTTCTGTCAACAGTTAGGTAGCAATTACAGATTTGACTCCAACAGACCACATCTCCCCCTCACTGGCCAAAACAGAGATACCATTTCAGAAGAACAATAAGAACATGAATAGCATATGGAAACCATTCACTGGCTACCACAGTACGCACTTGCCAAGCACCCTGCAAATTGAAGTACTTCTCAGACCAAGCTTCCTCACTACCTACTTATTCAGCTAACTCTTTAGGGTAATGGCAAGAAAGCCCTAACATCCATCAGCAAAGTCTGTCTTTCTCCAAATGTATCATTGTTGTGGGTCATTTCCACTTTTATTATTCTGTATTGCTTTTACTTGCTGAGGCATCCACATGTGGAGTACCAAACTCACAGCTCATATACAGGCCAAATACAGGCCACAAGCACCAAACCTCATTCACAGGGACCAGGCAGCATCAATTGTCCTGGTGATGGCCACCTCCTGCAGGATCCCCAGGAACAGCAAGAACATCATGGAGAGCATGCACAGCCATACAGCTGAAGTGACTCTGTGAGCCATAAAGCCCATCAAGCCTCACCACATGGTAAATCCTACAGCCATCCTGATGGATGTTCACCCAGTCTGATCTTACAGACTGCAGTGGTTGGGGACAAGCACTGCAAATGACCTGTGCTTGTGCAATACATTGACAAGGGGCTGTCATTTACAGTGATAGACTGCATGGCTCAGAAGCAGGAGATTCAGTCGGATAGAAGAGAACTGGTGTTGGCGTCCAGCCCATTCTGACACCAGAATAACAGCATGACCCACTCAGCTGGAAAGTCTGGGCTCACTGCTTTATATTTGTCTAGGCAAGAGCATGTTGAGTGTTTTTACACTCTTTGCTTATTGGGGAATTGGTTAAAAATGTTCAGCTCTCATTTGCTCCATGTGGGAAAAACACATCATTTTACATTTTTTACATCTTTTCTTTCACATTTTTTTTCCTCCAAAGGTGGGGAAAAGGTTACTGGTGAAGTGCCACTCAAATAAAGCAGAATCAAACCCCAAAATTTAAGAAAATTAAAAAACAGAACAAAACACAACACACCCAAAACCCCAACCAAACCCTTTAGAGTTTTGTTTGCCAAAGCTCTGTGTGGTGTTCTTAATAACTACAGATACTACTTCATGGTAGCCATAGACTCATTCATCAGCCAGATCTTCTAGGTAGATGCAGCGATCACTACAAGAGGCACCTTTTGACCTGTGTAGAAAAAGACATGATAGAGCAGAGACAGTGACTGGGCCAGGGAGTGGCAGGAAGTGCTCAAGGAGGACTTGATGAGGTGTGTAGGTACTTGCTCTGCCAGCGTGCATCTGTCTGGTAAATATGAGAATGAACTGTTCAATACTCCGATTTCTATTCTTGCATAGGGAACAAAGAAAAGAAAATCCAATTCCAATCCATAGAGCTGCTAAAAGGGCAGCTGTGAAGGAGGACGTGGTCTAAACAACTCAGGGCACCTAAAATAATGAACGGCTTAAGCTTAGGAATGTATAACCAGACAGAATGCAGACAAAACTGTATGGGCTGCAGCTGGGTCCTGTCTGAGGAAAGCAGTGGGTATCAAGTTCACTTTTCAGACCTCTGGATCACTGTTCACTGAACTAACAAAGTGGCCTGGAAGAGACACAAGTGCCTGAGGAAAGCCTGACCCTCTTGGCCAGCTCAGTACCTGCTGGCTGCCCCAGCCATCACCTGGCTCAGCCATCTCAGGCACATGTGGGCATCTAAAACCTCTGACCTCACCAGGAGCTCAACACCACCCAGTGAAACTCCAAAGGCCAGCTGGGGACCAGGTCCCTTCTGGTGTTACCTGAGGTACCCTCCAGTGCCAGGGGACCCAGGCTCCTTCAGGCCACCAGCTGCAGCTCTGGGATGTCATCCACAGTCATCTCAATTGTCTTCTAAATGTCCATGTGGGACTTACTGGATCATGGCTTCCCATTCCTCTCCAGCAATACAAGCAGAGTAAGTCGAGCCCGTATGTAAATTGATGCAGAGCTGGGGCTTGAGAAACTTGGCTCCCACTGTGAGTTAAGATTTTCTGATTTCATGTGTAGAGTGCCCTACACATTTTTGCCAATACACAGACAATAACTTTAAAAGCCAATGAGCCTCCTCACCTTACCTCAGGTACCACCTTCTAATCACCACACAAAATTTTATCCTCTGTATATAAAAAAGATTCAGCAACAGACTCGCCTGCAGAGATAACTCAATGCCGATGCCAGAAAATATGAAGCTGGAGGTTGGCAAAATTTCTCTATGCCTTTTTATCCCCAGCCTTTGGGTTCATGGAGAAGGAAAACGGGAGCTTGGCAATGACAAGAGATTTAAGGGAGTCTCTGAGCAGCAGTTTTTTCTGTAAGCAGAGAGGGAAGATTTCATTAATCTGCTTATCTGACAAGGTACTGCACTAACTTATGCACAGCCACGGATTTTGCTCAGTGTGTGATATTATACTACATGACTGCCAATGTTTTTTTTGGGAAATATGTTTTGGCTGATTGAGTTGCTGTACCAAATCATTCACTTCCCCGTTTTCTCCCTCTTTTATTTAATAAATATGGCCTGCCGTACATTATGTAGAAGCTCTCCCCATCTTACACAGCACAAGGCAGTGGTGTAAATCCAAACGTGAAGAAACAGAGATAAGAAAAAAAAAAAGAATATATATGTCACCAGGCCCATGTCACTAGCCATAGGTGGAAAATGCAGGATGAGGTTAAAAAGCACAGTGGCTAGAAAATGGCCTGTTTCAGGTGTGTGCCTGGGGGCTGAGGTGCGTGAATTGCAGAGAGAAGATCACAGCAGAACCAAGCCTTTTTCTGGCCCCAGCCAACATCTTTGTCCAGCATCTGCTCTGTCAGGCCTCCTTGAAGAAGATGGTACAGGAGCCAGGGCTGCCATCCACACACACACAGGGATGTGTCGGCACAATCCTGCTCTTCTTTTGTTTTGCTGTTTCATCTCCCTTTTAGTCCTGATGATCTCTTGGTGGATTTCAGCAGTAACCTTGCCAATGATATTATTGGCATCTCAATTGTTTTCCTCCCATTTCTTCTTCCATGTGCTTTTGGTGACCTCAGCATCACGCTTGTATTACTATCACCTCCTCTTTCAATTGCTGCCACTGCTCCTAGTTTCTGGGGGAGCTCCCCACAGCTCCCTCCTTCCTGCATTGGGCAGCTGGGAATAACCTGCTTCTCATCCCTCCTTTTCTTCTTTCCCGCACAGTCACAGCTCTCAGTTAATGACGCTGTTTTCCTTGCAGATGTCTGTTTATTTCACCTGGCTGTGAATAGCCTTTTCTGCTTCACACATGGGAACCAAGAGCATGGAAATTATACATTTTTAGTATTCACCAGGGACAGAAGCTGGCAAGGGGTTTACAGTCAAGTCTTTAATAATCTGTTCTATATCAGACTGCAGGGCTCCACCCTTCTTCTTTATCCTGGCCTGTCCATCACTCTCAATACAACCACACTCTTTTTGTCTCCCACACATATTTTTTTCCCATCTCTTCAACTGGGAGGTCATATGTGCCTTTCCTTCAGCTTTTGGGGCTTCAAGGCTCTGCCCTTGCTTCCACCCTCTTTTCTTTCTGTATCATTTATTATACAGAAAATGATGCAACCCCCCAGTGAGAATAATACTCTGTTACTCAGCATCTGACAGCTCTGTTGGTGAAACATCCATTTCTCTGACTTTGACTTGACTAAAGCAATCCTGCCCTCATCCTTTCATAAGGCTGCTGCTGCAGAGACCCACATCCCTAGCCCATAACCCTGACACTTCACTAATGCTCTGACAACTATTGTTCCTTTATCTCATTCTGCTCTCTGGATAGGTTTTCATCTTGAAAAAGCAAAGTATTCTTTTTGTTTTGTCCTTGTACAGCACGTACCACAGTGGAGCTCCAGTCCACAGTGGGCGGCTCAAAGCACTGTCGCTAATCAAAGTGATAAGATGATAAATACACTGAAACTGGCAGTAGATGTAACCAGTCTGATCTAGTTTGTCTCTCCTGCTCTCACACAGGTGCTCAAAACTCACTGACAATGCTGTTGCCAGTAAGGAGATTTCAGATTCACAAGCCATAGTAACCAGCAGTGGGGACTGCAAGGTACTCGATACTTGTGTACCCAGCCTCCAGGTCTAGTGTCTCTACACTTATCTGTGTAACAAATTTACACAGATTAAAAAACTCACCTCTGTAATAGTTATATTCAACAGGCTGCAGACAGCTGGGTTCTTACCATCTCAGATATCTTCCTAAGGCTGTTGTCAGTGAGAAAGCCTACCCTTTGGCTATAAACTATACTTTTCCTTCATAAATCTCTTCTCCCATCATTATTCTTCTTGCATACTTGCTAGAACTGATTGAAAAACAGATATTGTTTTACAAAATAAAGCAAAGTTATGTTCATTTGACTGAGTTTGAAATGGAGCTCTTCTCCTTTCTCCTCAAATCCTTCTTTTTGTTTTACTGAATTTTACCACAAGCACTTATCTTAACCAACCGCCTTTTTCCCATTAAATGGTACATTTGTAAGATTTTCATTGAGATGCCAGATGAAGCAGAGAAAACAGCTGCAGCATGAACATCTTCCAGAAGAAGAAAATGCTTTGCTTGCTTTTCGCAGAGCCAAACAGCTCTGTTCCCAGTCCTCTTTCTTTTTCCACCTCCTGTCTGGTGGCTGGGGAAGGCAGCAGTCGCCCATGCTCATCCTGCAACCTTCAACACAAGTACTAGAGGTGTATTTGGTGTTAGGAGCAAGAGGGCCACTGGAATCAGATGTCAGTGACAGTATTCATGGTGCAGCATGTGGCAATGTATGGTAGAAAAAATGAATGGGGGAAAGGAGGGGGAAAGGGAAGGAGGAAGAAGAAAGGTGTCTCTTGACGTCAGTAAATATCTAAAGTAAATGTAAGATTAATTTTTGCAATCTATCCCTTATGAAACCGATGATGGAAGTGGTTTGTTTGGTTTTCATCTGCCAAATCCAACAAATACTATCGGGGTGGAATTTGGCTATTCTTAGAGTATTCCAGTAAAGAAACAATGGTCTAACTGCGGGTAAGGGTAAAAAAGCAACACAGTACAGCAATCTTAGAGTCTGTGGAAGAAACATAAGAAACACTGGGACATGAATAGCAAAAGGGGGGAAAAAAGCAACCAAGAAGAAAGCATATAAATATTTAAAGAAAGGAAATGTCATCAGTACACTGGAGCAATGAAAACTACAGAAAAATAATGGGTCAATAAATAGAGCTCTTGGGGAAAAAAAAGTGACAAAGCAACCAAATGTTTTCCTTGCCTCTGAATTAGTTAAGAAAATATATTAACAATAAAACCCGTGGAGGACATGTGTGGGTATTAATGAGCACGAACTGCAGATTACCGAGATTAATGAAAGAATGCAAAAGAGCCTGTTGTGTGGGATGCAGATATAAAATGCCAGGCAAGTATGAGTTAATCCACAGTTAATACTGGAGATCAGGGATCAAACAGTTGGACCATAAATTGTACATTCTGAGAGAATTATTTATTAATTGTGAGTCAGGAGACTTTTTTGACAAGTGAATCGTGACAGACATGGGTTTTCTGCCGCAAATAACTTGCTTTCGGAAAGATAAGGTAAAATTGAACTGAATTCTCAATAAACTTCAAATCATGTGGATGTGACAGCCAGGGCTGCCCTTTAAAAGCCTGTCCCAACAGAGAGAGCCTTGGCTTACATGAAGGTCAGAGTTCAGTACTATCAGTCCTGATTTTCTCAAGGATAATACAGAATGAATGCGAAAGCCAGAGTTTTCTATGGATGAATTAAGTAATAAAAGCATGATAAGATTTTTGGTGGGCAACAGAATTAAATTTCAGAGTAAATGCCAGATAGTTTCTAAGAAACAAACAAAAACAATTCATAGGTAAGTGGATGCTGAGGTGAAATCCAATTTTCTTTGCAAGAACTGGTAAAGTGGAAGTTCTCTCTTTGTTTGTCAGAGAACAATTACTTCTGAAGCCACATAATTACTGATTCTGATGCAAGAATAATGTGCAAAACATAGGGATGCTGGGGAGGGACTCTTCATTGGAGACTGTAGTGATAGGACAAGGGGTAATGGATTCTAACTTAAACAGGGGAAATTTAGATTGGATATGAGGAAGAAATTCTTTAATCTAAGAGTGGTGAGTCACTGGAATGGGTTGCCCAGGGAAGTTGTGAATGCTCCATCGCTGGCGGTGTTCCAAGGCCAGGTTGGACAGAGCCTTGGGTTGTATGGTTTAGTGTGAGGTGTCCCTGCCCATGGCAGGGGGGTTGGAACTAGATGATCTTAAGGTCCTTTCCAACCCT
>JAOEHX010056735.1:0-19340 GCA_025448015.1 Bolborhynchus lineola
ATATTTACCACTAATTTTGGACCACCTACAAGGTAAGACTTAAACAATCAAGCTGTAAGAATTCTAATTAAAAAAAAAAAAAAAACCACAATGTTAATATTTGTATACGTGAGGACAAAATAGAGTAGATTTTAAAAGCCAATTATTTAAACTTCAGAAACGTCATGGTATTTATACTGGCAAAAAGCCAAAATGTTTCTAGTTTTAATATAGGAGGATGAGAAGGATATAAATTCTAAAATTATTTTTAGAAATCTAAGGTTGAGCCTATTGTATAATGTATTATACGTAACACAAAATGCGTAATACTGTATTTGATACTAAATTGAGAATTATTCATGTCTGAAAATTCTACTATGCAAAGTGTAAAACCAAGTCTTGAAATAATGCCTAGGACACTTCCTTCCCCCCGCCATTTGACAAGAAATAACAATAGTTCTCTTCAAACAGACTGCTAAAGAAGTTCCTATTTACAGCAATAATAAATGACCTATTTTAACAAAAGCACAGACATGAGTATTTCCTTTCCTTTAAATGTATAAACAGCCATTGCTATGTAAAAAAATAGTGCATACTGTACCATTTGCTTTACAAATGTCCTTAATGCTATAAAAGTATTTCGAAGTCTAGGCTATGACAAGTTTTCCACCTCTACCAGCAGAGCATCTTTCTAGGCCAGCCATACACATTCCCTCCATAAACACAATGCATAGTGAAGTACTTTTTGAAGAGTGAGGTAGAGGACATTTTGAAAAGGGTACATTTTGCATACGTAAACAGAATCCCAAAATACAGTTGAGTTATAGTTGTAAAGTAATACTAATGTCAGCAATTCACAACTTTTGAATATACAGCTTTTTCAAGTTCAAGGTTTTGCTGTATGATAAGTGCTTAGTCATATGTGTATGTCTCTGTAAATATACATATATAATCAGTCACATACAATACATACATCAATAATATCAACAAAGAAACCTTCAGTACAAAAGTATACATATTTTAAAGACATCCAAATGCTACTTCAGTTCACAAACTTTCGACAGCCAAGGAAAATATCTGTATCTATTGTCTACTTTATCAGCAAGGCCATGGGCCAACCTATTTCATCAACCCGAGAATGTCCATTCTTAAAGTATGAAAGAGCTATTCTGCTAAACCATATTGACTGAGAGTGGGAGAAAGCCACATGCAGTCAGACTCACAAATAAGAAAGTTGAAAGTAAAATAAGAGAATGAAAAATACATACAGCTAATTTGCGTAGACTGGTCAGCATTTCATTTTGATCTTTAAAGCCAGTTGTATGAATTTCTCTCACAGTATCTTCTTTCTCAGTAAGCCATGCATCAAAAAGGCACTGAAAAAAAATGGAAGAGAATGAAAAGGCTTCAGTTAGGTCTTTTCTTGTGCAATTTGAATGAAAAGGCTTCAGTTAGGTCTTTTCTTGTGAAATTTGAATAAAGAGGCTTCAGTTAGGCCTTTTCTTGTGCAATTTTTTGAAGGACATTCTAACTTATAACTGTTAAAACTACTCACTTGCTCCTCTGCAAAGTGCTGCCATTTACGTAGAATATCTTGCAAAAGGACCCATCTTTCTTCTGTCCATCTGCAGATGGCTGCCCACCGGTTTCCAAAGCACTAGAAAAAAAGAAACACACAACAGATGCTTGCATTTCTTTTTTTAATGACACAATCTGCTTTTCCTATGGCATTACAAATTTTTGTGAAAACTTCTTCCTAATTCACTTTATACAGTCTTAAGACCTTAAAATATGTTGCATGCCACACTGAAATGGATCTTATCACCATTTGAAACAAAAACAAAATGGAGAGACTAGGAAAAGCAACAGAGCCAATAGCTGAGAATTTTAATACTAATCTACAGATAGTTTTCTATTAAGTCTCTTGATACTATGCAGTCAGAAACCCCCTCAGTTTCAAAACTTTACAATGCCAAAAACATAACTACTTATAGTGGCCCAAAGATGTAATCAAAGCAAAGAAGTATCTCATTCTTAAATTGCACCATCAGTGTTGTTGATGTAAGTTCTTAACTGTTTTAAAATATTGCAGTAAAAATACCTTCACCTTATAAACTAACCAGCACAATCCCAATGAGGTCTCCCAGGTATTCGTAGCGTATGCTACTACACAAATTTTAGAAATACACTAAATACCACCTTGTTATCTCTCCCTTATTTTAGATTAAATCAAGCATTACTTTAATTTCCTACTAGCCTTTATTAAAAAATGCCTAAGACAGAAGATGAGCTTCAATAATGCTGTGATGGTGTCACATGCCATAGAACTTTTATTGCAACCGTTTACAATTATTTAATTACCTCTGAGCATCATATGCAAATTATTCAGCTGCTCCCAAATAAAACCCCCTATAAAATCTACAAAATATTCTATACTACTGCATTCTTTTTCTTTTCCTCTAGTTCAAATGCATGCCTTGAAAAAAAGTTTATTTTTCATATTTATTTGCTTGATAATTCTCCCTTATAATTACAAATATTTTATGAGGCTGTATCTTTACATGTTTTTCATATGATTGTAATTTAATTTTAGCAAAAAATGTAGCATCCAAATGGTAGATTTTAAAACAATGGGATTAATACTCAGAATGTATTTTCTACTAGGAATGAAAAAACTTAATTTTGCACTGCCTAGAAAATGAGAGGTAAAATTTCAGGATGCCATTTGAATTTGTCACTTTATCGATTTTATGTCAAAGCAAAAATTTAACAGCTACCATATTTTTCATTTAGTGAACATTAAAACCATAACAAATCTTGCAGACTAAAGAGGCGCCTGTCATGCCAATTAGTTATGTAATATAAGATATTGGTTCAATTTAGAAAAAATGAAAACTATCTTTAATCAAACAGCATAATAATGCTAATTTAAAATATGTCAATTCTTGAACAGCACAAATACATTAATACAGAGCAATACTCCCTCCCAGTCTCTTACTGCATAATTACAAAATAGGTTTTGAGAAAGCTGCTTTGTTTGCCTTTTTCAGGCTTAATATTAAGATCATGGTTTTGGTATATATATTTGGAATTATGTATTTTATGTTTGCTTTCTTTCCTAATTAGATCAAGATAAAAGCCAGGCAATTTTGCAAATCTAAAAATGTTATTTCTTTTCACATTAAAATCAAGTTTAGTATTAGTGTTTGCCTGCCATGAACCATAATGTGATCAAAGATAACCAAGAGACGCTTCTAGTCTGAACCCTGATCTGAGACTCTGTCTTTCCTAATAAAACCAACCATTCAGGATAATTATTATCAGTTATCTACTCAGAAACACTGTACATGATTCAACAAAGTCATAAGTGGCTTCTTCTTGTTCTTTAACAAGGTCCAAATCAAAGTACTAGATTTTCCCTATATTGGGAAAATCCCACCACCAGAGAAGAAAATCTCTTAATTGCTAAAATTCTATTTTTACAGATAGTGAGGTAAATCACATTTGGTTGTTTGGGTGCCACTTTACACAGAAGTTTATGTACTACATTCAAAAAATACAGTTCTTATTCAAGGATTTACAAATTATCCCAAAGTCAAGCAGCAAAGGTTTTGGTACACTGGATTCAGATTAATGCTTTTGGAAAAATCTTTCACTGACCAGAAGTCTCTCCATTGGTAATGCAGGTGTAGATCAGAATAAATCACAACTAAGCAGTATTTCTCACCTACCTGATTTTTTTAATTCTCATATAAGACAAATACAGAGTCTTTGACAAGAAAAACATTTAACTAAGAAAAGATATACTTTAACAGACTTTCATAGGCTCTACATTATTAAAGAACTTAATTCTTAAAGTATGCAACACCTTGAGTTATGCAAGCCCTTGCATCTTTATATCCAACTGGACAGGGTGCTAGAACATCTAGTCTAGGTCATGCTATGCCGAGAAAGGTTGGGCCAGATGATCCTAGAGGTCCCTTCCAACCTGGTATTCTATGATTGTTCTCCAACTTGAAAAGGGACTTACACAACAGATATATATTATATATATATCCGCATGGATGCAGAGGAAAACTTGGGAGTTGGCGGAAAGATACATTAATCCACAAAAACAAGTATCGAACCACTGATTGCTAATTCAATAATAATTCCTTAATTATTATTATTCAGTAATCAACTAATTACATGGGATGGATAATGTATTTGAGATAAATTAAAAAAAAAAAAATTAAATTAAAGAGATTAGATTTTTTAAACCTAATTAATCTTTTAATCACTTCCCAAATACTGGTTAAAGAGTATAAACATTTCATTTTCTGAACTCTGTTCAAGAAAAACACCCTAAGCATTCTCTATTAGAATACGAAGCAAACCAAAATTAGAGGTGTACCACCCCATACAATACAGCACCACATTAGGTGCTTAAGTAGGAATGTCTACAAAGTTCAGTCTGGTTTGAGTTACAGACTCATTCCTGAGAACATTAAATCTACACATAACAAGGCTCCTTTTCTAACACTAAATGCAGTAGAGCACAGTTCTGTATGATGAATACATACCTTACATAACTGCCCATAAACCACATCATCACACATAATGAATGTTCTGGTAATTGGCATACAATCATCATTTTCCATTATGTCTATGACTGCAGTAGCAACAGGCATTCACACAGATGAACTGTCACTTTTCTGTTACTTAATTTCTCTATGTGTGTGTGTATTGTATTTGAATACTTAAATTTAAGTTATGCTAATCATAGTCTAAGCCTCAAACTTCTGCATCTTTCATATTGATGCTACTTCAGACTTACATTGTATGCTTTTGATGGTTTATAAATAAAGCAGTAAAACTTTTATTGATAACAAGTATTTTATAAAAATTCTCATAGCTGAACTAATTTTTCAATACCTCACATTTAAGCAGCTGACTTTTCTTAACAACCCTTATAAAGAAATAGCTTGCTTTCCACATTTGCAGTACCATCTTCATCAACTTTCCTTTATCATTATGATATACCTTGAAAAATATTTTTTGTTTGCTCATCTAGAAAACACCAAAAGCTCAAGAGTACAAGATCAAATACCTGACTCTGCATTTGCTCTAAGAAATGCACTGATATGCATACTGAAAAACTTCTGTTGAATCAATTCAAAATACTACTTTCTGCATATGATTTTAAAGAGCCAAACCTTTAAAAGTCTCACAAGACACTTTATTTTAATAAAGTAAGTAAAATTACTAAGTAACTGCACTGATAAAAGGGTTGATAGAATGATCTGCCTGAAAACTGTTATTTCTCATGAGAGATGATGACAACCATGACACTGAGAAATACTTGTTTAGTCAAATAGGTTTGAGAAACACAGTTTCAAGTCAGAAATACCACGTCAGGACTGTTTATTTGTAAAGCAGTTATTGACTACTAAATCATAAGGTGCTCAACTTTGTCTCCTTCTTCACATCAAATAGTAGCTGATGCTGTAATTAGTCTGTGTGGTGCCCAGAAACTCAGACTGCACCAACGGTTTTGTTCCCAACATCTGAAAAAAACAATTTCCAGAGAAACTGACTGAATCCAGACAGAAAAGATGCCTTCCTGCTCCCTCAAAATTCCTCTTTTTACAGCCCTCACTGGATTTTTTTCAAGAAATATGCATTTAAAAAAAAAAAAAACTTTTTCTTTTTTTTCTATTTTCAGAGGGCTTTTAAAGAATACTCTTTATGACTACCCAAGATAGAAGATAAAATATTCCTAGTCTGCAAAAAGGTCTAAGTAAGAGAACATGAGAACAGAAGAAACTGAGTAAAACCAACACAACTCTTGGGAATACTAGAGTGAGTATACAAAAAGTTAAAGAATATGCCTCAAGTCTGCAACTAATAGAGTAGTTTTATTTAAAGATGATTTTCTAACAAGATAAAGCTATCCACTTTTTAAAGTAAGGAGGAATAGTTGAAATATACTTTTGTCCATATACGAGTTTTTTTAAAAAGACATATTTAGCATATTCATAGAATTTCTCCCATGTAGCAATAAGTGTACCCTTAGTAAGTTTGCAAATGACACCAAGATGTGGGGAAGTGTTGATCTGCTCAAGGGTAGGAAGGCTCTACAGAGGGATCTAGATGGGCTGGATTGAAAGACCAAGACCAGGTGTATGAGGTTCAACAAGGCAAAGTGCAGGGTCCTGCACTTGAGTCACAACCAACCCATGCAATGCTACAGGCTTGGGGAAGAGTGGCTTGAAAAGTGTGCAGCAGAAAAGGACATGGGGGTGCTGGTCAACAGCCAGCTGCACATGAGACAACAGTGCGCCCAGGTAGCCAAGAATGCCAATGGTAACCTAGGTTATATCAGAAATAGTGTGGCCAGCAGGACTAGGGAAGTAATTGGCCCCCTGTACTTGCTACTGGTAAGGCCACACCGGGAATACTGTGTTCAGTTCTAGGTCCCTCACTACCAGAGACACATGAGTTGCTGGAGCAGGTCCACAGAAGGTGAGTGAAGCTGGTGAAGGGTCTGGAGCACGAGTCTAATGAGGAGCAGCTGAAGGAACTGGGGTTGTTCAGCCTAGAGAAAAGGAGGCTCAAAGGAGACCTTATCACTTTCTACAGCTGCCTGAAAGGAGGTTGTAGTGAAGTAGGGGTTGGTATCTTCTCCCATGTAACAAGTGAGAGGACAAGAAGAAATGGCTTCAAATGGCTGGGGGAAATTTAGATTGGATATTAGGAAAAATTTATTTAGCGACAGGGTTGACAAGTATTGGAATAGATTGGCCAGGGAAGTGTCGGCACAACTACCCCTGGAGGTATTTAAAAGATGCGTGGATGTGGCATTTAGGGACATGGCTCAGTGGTGAACTTGGTAGTGCAACGCTAATGGCTGGACTCAGCAATCCTAAAAGTCTTTCCCAACATAAACAATTCTATGTTTAAGATGCATTTCTTTACTGAGAGCGTGGTCTAACACTGCAACAGGCTTGCTAGAGAGGTGGTTGATACCCCAAGCCTGTCAGTGTTCAAGAGGCATTTGGACAATGAGCTTAACAACATGCTTCCACTTGGTCAACCCTGAACTGGTCAGGCAGTTGGACTAGATGATCCTTGTAAGGGCCTTCCAACTGAAATAGTCTATTCTATCCTTTAGCATTCCTCACTCCTTTTGGGCATATTTTTACAAGAACTACCGATCCATCTTCTTCAATCAAATGGAAGTACCCTGAATAATATGAATATATCACAGAAAGTATAAATTACAGTCTCAAGCTCCCTTCCCTCAGCAGGCTAAAAAGCCATCAGGAACAGCTGATACATTTAATGCAGATCTCTTTCTAGCACAGACTGACCCCTGAAGACTGGGAGGGCTCTAATTTAAGCTAGCCTGCAGGAGTCCTTAAGGGACCTGTTTGTCTGCTAGATATAATTAGAGAAAATATCCTTGCATTAATAGGTTCTGTATGTCATCCAGCTATTTGTCTGGGCTCAAGATAATTTCCCACATTTTTCCTGAGAAATTAGTCAGACTACGGCAAAAGATTTGGTTCTGTAGTCCTCTGATTTTGAAGCACTATATATAGATTTGAGACTGACTCAGCACCTGCCTTTTGGTAAGTATCTGGATTGAGTCTACTAGGGGTTTATGAGTTATAAGTCTAAACAGTAAGTTCTCAGCAGCAACATAAACAGATGGAGCTTCACAACACTGGTATGTCAACCAGCTAATGTTATGTAAAGTTAAGTTTTAATACTTACACTCACCAATGCTAGCTGTGATCTCTCAGACTACCTTACCACAATAGCTGTTTGTAACAGAAGTTCTGTAATTGTGTTTACTTTTTTTTTTTTTTTCTTTCACAGAAAGGTTAAGTTTCCTATGGATAATTTGTTTCAGGGGACACTTTTGGTTTCTATGTCCTGTGCCATAAACTCACTTTTTCTTTGGGGGGGGGGCATATGCAACAAATCTTAGGAGCTTCTATAACAGTCATTTAAAGCCAGTGTAGATTCTTGCCATCCTGTTGAGACTTGAAATCTGTAAATGACCTCTTTATGACTTTAAAAATTGTTTTATATATATTAATGCATAAATACATGCATTACACACAGATACTTAGAAATAGTAAAATATTTCAGGAATCACCATCCCAGATACTGAAAAAGAAAGTAATAACTGAATTGAACTCACTTGGAAAATACAATCTTATTACATAACAATAACTGTTCTCTTTCTTCCAGATCTGACCCTGACCAGTATCTCACTCAGGCAGTCTTATTAAGCAGTTCTATTTAATGGTGCATGCTCTTGTTTTGTTCTACTTTTCAGTGTCAGACTGGCAGATACATAACCAAGCTTAGAACTTGGCTTCATTGTGCTTTTTTCTCAAATACTCCAATAGCTGTGCTTGCCAAAACATTGTATCTTCCATGCTCATATTCAGTTTGCAAGTGACATTGTCCTGGGTTCAGCTGTTGCAATCATGTTTCTCCTTCTTTGTAGCTGGTGCAGCACTGTGTTTTTGACTTTCAGCTTGAGAACAACACTGATAACATCAATGGTTTTAGTTGGTGCTCAGTAATGTTTACTGTGACCAAGGACTTTCTGAGTCTCATGATCTGCCAGTGAGGAGGGGCACAAGAAGCCGTGAGGAAGTAGAGACAGGACACCTGACACAAACTACCCAAAGGAGTATTCCATACCACACCATGTCATGCCTGGTATATAAAGTGGGAGGGGGGTGTTACCTGGAAATCTGGAAGGACCAGATTGCTGCTCAGGTCAGGCTGGGTACTGGTCGGCGGGTGGTGAGTGGTTGTATTTTCTTCCCTTGTTATTTCCCTTATTATTATTATCAGCGGTGGTGGCAGCAGCAGTGGTTTGTGTTACACCTTAGTTACTGAACTGTTCTTATCTCAACCTGTGGGAGTTACATTCTTTCAGTTCTCTTTCCCATCCCTCCAGGAGCAGCAGTAGAAAGAAGGGGGGAAATGAGTGAGTGGCTGGGTGGTTTTGAGTTACCAGCTGGGCTTAAACCACGACAGACACGAATTGAAAATAAAATAAAATCCAAACTATCTTTCTGTACACCAAAAAAAAGGAGATGTAACATTTTGCTAGAATAGTAGGTGGGTTACCGTAACTTAGTTCTCCTGAGCATAAAAATATGAATGTCCAAGTGGAGGTCAGTGATGAGTGGCATTCCTCAGGCATTGGTATTGGTACTGGCAGTGTTTAACATCTTTGTCAGCAACATGGACAGTGGGATTGCGTGCACCCTCAGCAACTTCGCTGACAACACCAAGATGTATGCTGTTGTCCACTGGAGGGAAGGGATGTCATCCAGAGGGACCTGGACATGCTTGAGAGGTGGGCCAGTGCAAACTTCATGAATTTCAATAAGGCCAAGTACAGGGTCCTGCACCTGAGGCAGGGAAATCCCAATAATAAATACATGCTGGGCAGAGGCTGGATTGAGAGCAGCCATGAGGAGAAAGAGTTGGCTTGCAAAAAATTCAACATGAACCAGAAGTGTATGCTTGTAGCCCAGAAAGCCAACTGTATCATGGGCTGCAGCAAAAGGAGTGTGATCAGCAGTCAAAGGAGGCTATTCTGCCCCTCTACTCTGCTCTTGTGAGACACCACCTGCAGTACTGCATTCTGCCCTGGGGTCCCCAACATAAGAAAGACATGGAGCTGTTACAATCAGTCCAGAGGAGGGCCATGAAGATGATGAGAGGCATGGAGCACCTCTCCTATGAAGACAGGCTGAGAGAGTTGGGATGCTTCAGCCTGCAGAAGAGAAGGTTGAGGGGAGACCTTCTAGCAGTCTTCCAATAAGGTTAAGTCTGAACCGAGCAGGTACACCACAGTTCTGCCATGCTCCCTGAGTGACTAAGAAGCTGCAGTAAAGAAAACTGAGACTTACTTATCAAGTTCCATTGCTCAGCATCTTAGCCAAACGTTTACTATCTACTCTAAACTCCAAAGTAACTATTATTTAATGGTATTGGTACCCAAATTAGCAAGATTCAAGATGGCATGCAGATATTGTCTGTACCTCCAGATAAACGTATTGAAAGCTTCTTTAGATAAAACTTGGTCTTTAATGATTCAAAAACCAGAAACCTTTTTGTTTACTTAGGCAATGAAGCAATGAAAGAGGTATATAGAAGAAAGCTTGATTCTAATACTGCCATACTTCTTCAGCAGTGACCCCAGAGATCTGACCACCAATAAAGGAGTATACTTCCATATATCTCAATACTGACTATTTACTTACCTCCATTCAGAAGTTACAGCAAAAGCATTGAAATATAAGAAATGCAATAAAAGCAAATTCTTAAAGATGTGAAATACTAAACTTTCATATAATAAAAGCTAATATTTAGCAATTTTTATAAAATCTATGCTGCAGCTTTAGCACCCACGTATTTCCAATGTGTTATTCTTTTAAGGACTCTCAAGTAACTTTATGTATAAAACAGAATATACAGAAGGTGTTTTTACATTGATTGTTTAGGCTTTGCGTCAATATGCAATTTAGAATAGATTTGGATTGCAAGGATGCTGCTGCTAACTTCTCCCAATTCTGGTACTCTGGAAAGCCTAGTCATAAGAATTCTAAAGGATAAACCATTGTAAAAAACCTGTACACTGAAGGTGATATACACTGAAACAGAAGAGACCAAGGACAGACTGAGTTGATTCTCTTCATTTCCAAGGAAACCAGTCCATGAGAAACTAATGGGAAAGAAATTATAACTTCCCTAAAAAGACCTTCAGAAAAAACAGCATGTTCTTAATATTTCCTGATAACCATAATTTGTCTACAAAAAATATGATCCTGTAGACATTTACTATTTGGTTTTGCTTATTTTAAAAAATTCTAATTTCAATTTTTTGGTATCAGCATTTCCATAAAAAGACACACATACTGGGTGTTATTTAAAATTAATGCGTCTTCAAGAACTTGACACTGGATAACAACACTTTATGTTACTGTAACACCAAAATATACCACATGTATCAAATATTTCCCATCAAAAGAATACTTTGTTCCCAATAACTCACTCTGATGAATCCTGTAGATTCTTACACGCAATATCCTTACCCTTAACTACAACAGAGAATCGTGTTACTTCTACCAGGAGTAATGAAATACAGTTAAGAAATCGAAGACAAACACTTGTCCTTGGATAGATAAAACAGGCTGATACTGAAGGAAACAAAAAACAAAATTAAGTTGCTTTTATATATTTGATTTTTCCTTCGAAATACATGCATGTATCCATCTATGCAAAAGTCATACCCTACAGAAATATTTAAGATAATCTTCAGAAATATCTTCTGAGATATACCCAATGCTACTAGTAGCTCTTCTTCAAACTTATAAACACCTAATGCCCCTGACAGCTTTTTCTCGGAGACAGAAGTTTAGTCATTACCTGAAGCTGTTCTTCCAGTGCAGCAGTAGCTCTGTCTCCGCTGTTTTCATCAACCACCACCACCATATGGGTTAGAGAATTCACCTTGACTTGTTCCTGTTCCAAATCTTCTTGAAATGCCTACAGTCAAATCGGATGTGTTAGAAAACATGTTCCTAATTATGAAAATCCTGTCTTTGGAGTGCTACTGACTGATTAACTTGCATAACTAAACGACTACAGGAACTTCAAAAACCTGTTGCTATCAGTATTAAGTAATTTAAACTTATTTTGTTGCCTTAGCACATATATGCTAACATCGGCATATTGGGCAGACTTCTTTTCACAAAAAATAGCTTACTGTTCACTCATTCACAAGTCGTAACCCTTGATACAATGTTTCAGACTGAAAATTTGGCTTGAGAAAGCATTTGTTGAGTTGATGTAGTTGAATTACAGATATTGATATATGCGGATATACATCAACATACCAAGAGCCTGCAAATTTTAAATAGCCACTGGGATAGATTTTTGTACTTCATTTGAACATATTAATTTTTTTTTTTTTTTTTTTTTAAATATGAAATATTAAAAATTACATAGTTTATCATTTAACAACTGCATACTATCTTCAGATTGGCACGCCTACATAATTTAATCAAATAGGATGAAACTACTCAGGACATGACTCAAGATTAGGAAACAAATTCAGAAGCCTTGTTTCACTTAAAACAGAAACCAGGAAACAGAGAGAGGCACTTCATGATTTCCGAATGTCTGAGAAAAACTTTCTTGCCCTTTTAGCTTTGGTATCCAGTAGCTGTAAGCTGCAATGAACATGAGGATGATCTTTTGCTGAGAAATAGTGAACTGCTTGAAGTGAAGAAACTTCTCTCAAATGTGCACACAGATTGATATTTAAATGATCCCTAACCTTGACAGATTTCTACAATTCTTCAGATCTCTCTGACCCTCCCACAGTTTCCCAGTAATCTAATCAAGTGTTCCCTCCCTCCTCACAGCTCAGAAAGAAGTGCAAAGGGAAGCCTAAACATGTTTAGATGATGTTTTATGACATATTCATTGTACGCTTACATACATCACTAAAATAAAACCTGAGGTACTGTAACACCTTAGTAACACCCCCTTGGTGGGTTTTAGTGTCATCTACTACCTTTTTTTTTTTTTGTTCTTCTAACTTGACATGAAAGATGGAATCCCTACTTTGCTATAGTTTGTTAACAAAACCAAAACCAACTCAGCTTCTGTCAAGCACTAAGGAACTGAGCAGCCAGATTTATTTGCTCCTTCTTTTGCTAAGATGCAGCAAGAACACAGATGACAAAAATGGAAGACAATATTCAATTTATTTTCATAATTTTTGTAACCTACCTCCAGCTTTATATTTGTGTATTAACGACAATATGTACATTTTAAACTCCCAGTAGTTAACTGTTGTTTTACATTACTGGGTTCTGGGTTCTGTGTCTTCAATAAAACTTGAAAGAACTGCTCATCCCACTCCTCTGAAAAATACCCCAAGGCACTGAGAATCGCATCTTGCCTGAAACACTTTTTAGGCGTCTACAACTAGTTTCAAACCAATGGAAGAATGTGGGAAACCAAAGTCCTAGACTTTGTCCTCAATACTTCAGCAGAGTGTGGCCTAGTGATTAGTACATGTATATTATGATAATCACAGTCTGAAAAATTACATGGCTAACCACATATCATAGAATCACAGAATCACAGAACATATCATCATAACATACGCCTTGTAATGGAAACATTCACTGTATTACAAACTTATGAATTTCACCAGATCAAATTTTTTTTCTGCTTTTTCTAGTAGGGCATGAAGAACAAGCCCTTGTTGAAAGTTAGGTCATGTATTTCAAACCTCTTTTTCAAAATATCTTACTTTTACTTGAAAATTAAAAAATAAATAATGTGGATAGTTTTTCATTTTCAAGCATAATCCTTGAGCCAATATATTTATAAAAATCCTCTTTTTTTTTTCTGACTTTCATGCCTATGATTACCATGTGCTTCAGAGAACTAGACTATAAAAAAATTCTCAAGGACTGTGAAGTACACAAAGTTGTTAGAGCAATTCCTGGGATTCAGACTTCTCAAGTTTGTGACCACACTTGATCAAGAGAAGGGAGAGCAGTCATGGATCAGGCAATATAACACAGCTTGCTGCCCCCAGGTTCAACCGCCTCATTCAACCATATGACAATAAATACATTGCTCTGTGAGCCTAGAGCAAACAAGTAGGTGACTTTTATTTCCTGATTAGCGGTATCTGACAGATTACATTCCAGAAGAAAACCAGAGTTAGCAATACTCTGCAAGTGCAGGAATGAAAGGCATTTAGGAAGTGGGAGTCTTGCACACAGTGTGAAAGACAGGGTCAGGGAACTGATGAAAACAGAAATTTGAGTCATATTCTAATCCCTAGATGGATTCTATTTGTCCTGAGCTGAAGGGTTGTTTTTGATAATCCGAGTGTCTATTTTTACCATGAAATTCACTGGTGACAATAATCTGAATAGAGGAGCTTGTTGAAATAGGAATTTACAGAGGTAGTCCAAGACTAGAGCACACTTGGTTCAAATCATTTAAATTGAAGTTTCTAGCATGTTCTCCTGAATTTCTAGAAATAGCAAACTTTCAGTGACTTAAAACCTGAGATGGGTTTAGATGCTGATGCATGATCACAGCAGCAACAGAAAGTCATAAAACTCCACAGTTCCTTTATCAGATAATAACTTATATGACTCCAACAATCTACTTCAAAGTGGGGAAAAAAAAAAAAAATCTTATCTACAGCATCCAACTACCCAAAGACAAATCCAGCCCTCATATTTGAACATTTAGGAAATGTCTTATTGTACTTTTGCAATTAATTTGAACACTAACCATTTTCTATAATTTCTAACTTCATGAAAAATGAAGAGGCTTAGGCTCCCAGAAGTATCTAAGCATCTTAGACCTTTTTAGAAATTTAGTGAAACTATTAAATCTACTAACTGTAATAATAATAATAATGTGGAATAATAAAATCAATTAAAAGCACATTTTTACTCAGTTATAAAATTTCTATATTCTGCTTAGACAGCTTTACAGTACTTAGGTTTTTATTGAAAAGCAGCTTTTCTCCCTTTATAAAAACATAAAGAAAATATTCTTGCAACAGGTGATAAAATACATAAAATTCTATTGCAAAGAGAAATAGTTCTTTACTGAAATGTTTGGTTATTACTATAAAATATACTATGTCAGATTTCTTACCAAAACTTTCTACCATGCTAATGACATAAAACCTTCGAGAATTCCTTCCTTCCAGCTCTATTACAGTCCACCCTAAAAAATTTCTGTGCTATCAAGATATTAACCTCTTATACTACTGAACTAAGTAGCACACTGGAAAGAATATTGTGTGCTTTCTCTTGTCTCAGTGATGGGGACCATTCCCAATACACATTACTGATTTTTTTTTTTCATAGGACCCAGAAGACAAACTGAAGTGCTAGTCAAAAGAACTCAAGACAAATATTTTCAGACATCATTGAGAAAAAACTAGAATAAAAGAAATCAGATATATAATCAAATAGGGACAGAGAACACAAAAAAAATAGAAAATTAGTTACTAATGAACAGATAAAGAGGGAAAGTCAAAATTATAATGGTAAAGAGGAGAGGGAGACAGGACAACAATAAACCAAACTTATTATCTTCGCTGAAGTCCGTTTAATTTGAAACGATCATTGCTTCTTATATCTTTTACCTTCTGGTTCCTCTCACCAATTTAAACAACATTGTTTCTGAGATGTCCAGATTCATATGTGACTAAGGAAAAACACTGGGCTTGTTGGGTTTTTGCTCTTTTTGTTTGCTTGTTTAATAATGTAGCAATAATGTGCTATTAAAATTCCAGTGCTTTCTCCTATGTTATAGAAAGTACATTTGCTGCATACAATATAGAATGAAATTATCTGAAATGTTCACACAATACTTGAAGAATTGAAAACATCTTGTCCTTTGACTTATGAATGAAACGAACTATACATGCATAGAATTTTAATTGAAGTTAAAACCGAAACATTTTCTTTCCACCTTATTAGCTAAATTGTCTTTTGTACAGAAAATGGATTTGATAAATAATACATATAAATAAATAATGTTGACTAACCCATCACACTAAGAATGAAGAACTAGCATTTGAGAGAGAGATTTCTGCATGTCTTCACTCACAATATTAAAATACAAGCTAAATACCCATTTTTGCCAATATTAGAAAAAAGCAGCATAAAGAGACTGCATGAATACAGCTATTACATTTTAAATTGCTATTCAAATACAAAATGAATAGAAATAGGAATAAAGTTACTAAAGTCTTAGCACTCATGTATTCAAAATCTTTCAGGTTTTCTTCACTAATTACCATTTCATAATTAAGCACTAGCTGCTTAAAAAAAGAAAATTTAACATCAGAATAAATGTTTAGCTACAAAACCTGCATACTGAAATGCACTGTCCCCTCACAAGGCAAGCACAGATAGTACAAATAGCAACAGTAGGCATTGAATTTGAATTCTTCTTCAGTAGCACTCCTTAATCAGAATGCAGAAAAATCATCTTTCACCCAGAAGTGGATCATACAGCCTTTTGCAGCTCTTGACATCTTTTTAAAAAAAAACAACTTGCAAAAGCTGGTTTCAGTTTGACTTGGTTTTCAGGATGATCTGCCTTCTAGAACCTGGGGTAGCACTGACACAGACTGTCGAGCATCAAAAGTTGAGCTTTATTAATATACTACGGAACTGAATTGATTTGAACCACTGATGTAGAAACATTAGCAGTAAATCTCCATTACCTCACATATCATCTGTGTTCTACACTTTTCTGCGCCTCCATATCACTATCGCCATGTGTCATGGATACATATAAAAAGATACGTGGATACATATATGAAGACAAGATATTAAAAAATTTAAATTAATATGAAGCCAGACAATTTAATCCAGTAAATGAAATAAAGCTGTTACATAAATTACACAGTCTATCTCATTTTAATTTTTAATTATTTCAATTAAAGAATTGCCTTCATGGAATATGGAAGAAGTTTGGCCAAATTCTCTCTTACACTTCACTTATTAGTTTTTTAGTTTTCATTAATTTAATACATTACTAAAATATATTTTCTACAGTTAGAAACTGGAATTTATTTTACAGCACTGTACAGTTAAATTTTCAGAGTCACATGAGTGACATGATCATGCAGTCTAGTTATAACTACTGCAACACTGCCACTACAGTATGCAAGTAACAAATACGCAACAGGCAAAAAGAGGAAAACTCAGTATTAAAAATCCTGATATATTCTTACTGTACTGTGTAATGAAAGGATGTTATAGCTGTCTCACATATTCCAGTGTATTGTTTATATTTAAAAAGGAATTTATTCTTTCATATAAAGATAAAAGTCAGAGTTGTGATAAAATAACTCTACAATACCTTGTTAATTGAATGAAAAAATCAACATTAAACCAAGACTCCATATTAATTTTCCATGTTCTAATGGCAGAAGTAGAACTTTTAAAATGTCAAATACTCAACTTGGTTTTTATGCTTTTGCAAGCATACCTTATGTTCTTCTACTTGACGTTTTAGGTCTTCTAGATCTGGACCTAAGGGCTCCAAATCAATTTTCTTTGTCCTTTCTTCTGTTTTTGTCAACCAGTCAGCTAACTGGGCTAGCTGCTGATTCTGCAGATCCATTAGAATTTTATGTAAACTGGAAAACAGAGAAATACTTTTTTCAGTTTCTATATGAAAGAAAACAAAAGGCAGAAATATCTGTTCTTTATACTTTTAACTGATTTTCATTAAGCTACATGTCAAACCAGAATTTAAAAAATATACTTTCAAATAGGTAACTAGATGAAACTTGTTTTAAATTAAGCAAAATGTTTTGAAGCATTATTTTTTTTTAAGAACCTGAGCATTCCATATACCTGAGTATTGCACACTATCTGTTAAAAGTTTTAGCCTGCAGTTGCATTTCTATTACACCTGTTTCTAATATCTGGCTTCTTAAAGATTGTATTGTTTACCACAAGTACTTTGAAAGTGCTCAGACAGCTGTACTGACCAGACTTCCTGTAATTTAGGATATTAAACAGAAGAGATTGGTGATTTTTCAGTTATTAAATGGAGAATGTTTTATGGAATTAATCAAGAAATGCCTCAGTTTTGCCTAAACAATTTAGATAGCTCCAAAATGATCTTCCCAGAAATCCATTACAAATCCTTCACTTACACTTGCCATCTTTAGAAATTCTCAGAACTTTCCTAAACAAAATCTTCATCTTATCAAAAGTGTTTTCAAAATAAAGTGCAAACTATTGCTGAGTAGTGGAACTACAAGCAGGTATTTGTATTACCCATCTTTCATATAACACAATTTTTACAAAGTCACTGTTCTCAGTCACACTGAGCTCAGTGAAAGCATTGCGCATTTTAGTTCATTACTTACATCTCGAGAACTCTCGCAGCAAAAAGTTAGTTAACTACTTTCAGAAGTCAACCTGAAGATCTGAAAATCTGAGCTGAACTTTCAGACTGGAGAAAATTGCTGTGTAAGAAAAATGTCACATTCCTACTCTAATTGCACTCATTTATCAGCTAGCATCTTGCTGGCTTCTTGAAAATGTAGCCCAAATTAGAAAGCTGTTGTAAATGTTGTCTTTTTGTGACCAACAGCACCTAGAATTGCCCAATTTTTGGTATTGACATTTCACAGAATCATAAAATGGGTAGGGAAGGGACCTTAAAGATCATCCAGTTCCAACCCTCTGACGTGAGTAGGGACAACCTGGTTGGTCAAAGCCCTATCCAACCTGGTCTTGAACACCGCCAGGGATGGAACAGCCACAACTTCTTGGGGCAGCCTATTCCAATGTCTCACCACCCTCAGAGTGAATAATTTTCTCCTCATGTTTAATCTAAATATACCCTCTTTCAGTTTAAAGCCAATCCCCCTGGTCCTGTCACTACCTGTCCTTGTAAAAAGTCCCTCTCTGTATTTATTTTAGGCCCCCACTAGATACTGGACGACTGTAATGAAGTCTTCCCTCAGCTTTCTTTTCTCCAAGCTGAATAAGCCCAACTCTCTCCACCTGTCTTCATAGGAGAGGTGCTCCAGCCTTCTGATTATGTTTCTGGACTTCCTATGGTGGGTGAGGCATTGGCACAGGCTGTCCAAAGAAGTGATAAATGCTCCATTCCTGGCAGTGTTCAAGGCCAGGTTGGACACAGCTTTGGGCGACATGATCTAGAGTTAGGTTTCCTTGCCCACAGCAAGCTGGAACAAAGTGATATTAAGGTCCTTTCCAATGGTAACCATTCTATGATTCATTCTCTGATGCTACACTCGCTCAATCTCCCTATCCTTCTGTTGGGGGCCCCAGAGTTGAATGCAGTACTGCAGGTGGGGTCTCACAGGAGCAGAGTAAAGGGGCAGAACCACCTACCCTGACCCACTGACCACACTCCTTTTGATGCAGCCCATGATACAGTTGGCTATCTGGGGTACAAGAACACACTGTCAGCTCATGTGGAGCTTTTCGTCAATCAACATCCCTAAGTCCTCCTCAGGGCTGCTCTCAACCCAGCCTCTGCCCAGTCTGTATTTGTGTTTGGGATTGCCCCAACCCAGATTCCAATTTCTGTTATTGATTGCTGTTTATTTCCTACTTTTAAAAAAAAAATAATAAAAACACAAAAAAATATATTCCTTCCAGTTTTGAATCCTCTCAAAATAACCCAAACATTTGGTCTCTGATTAAATATTTATATAATAATTAGTTCATATTTATATGCACTTAAAAATTAGTACTGTATACAATGGTAATAACATATTGTAA
>JAOEHX010056737.1:5396-16056 GCA_025448015.1 Bolborhynchus lineola
GGAACCTCTTCTGTACTGAAGTTCACACCTCATAATTTCCTCAGAGGACAAAAGGAGAGTGCCCTGCGCATTTTAGCAACTCATTTCACAAGCAGATGATGTTATGACAGATATCGGCAATACTTCTGAGTCATGTAAAAAGAAATGGTCAGCAATCTATTTTCCGTTCTAGGAGCCACATTGTCCCTCCACCACAAAAAATTTCCTCACAGACCTCATTCTGTGCATATATACAGCATATAATGCATATTCCATTTTAGATTTTAGCTTTGTCTGTCCAATACATCTGCAAGGCTCATGTTTTCTTGCTCCTCTGTAAAACATTGACTACATTACAGATAGGTCCCAAGTCTCAAATCAAGCTTCTACAAGAACTCTAGCAAGACTTTTTTGCTGGCTATCATGTTACTGTCTTACTTTCCATCTTTTTAAAGTCCTAATTGTCATGAATTACCAAATGAACACGTAATACAGATAGCTTAGCAATTCAGTATGACCCGTGGTTCAGATTCCTTCCTGCTCTTCAGTTCCTGAATTTTTAATACACCATTTCTTGCTTGAACAGAAAGGTTTAATCTCTCTCATACAAGACTCTTGTGACATTTTAAAATTTGTATGTTTCCCTCCCAGCCCACACACTTTTCCTGTGTGTAATTTGGGTGAAATATTTTTTCCCCCCGCTGGATGACACACACTGCAGAATGGGAAGGATTTGAAATGTACACAGTTATAATTTTAAACACAGCGAGGGTACTTAATTTTTTCAAGCCTGTCTTCTGCACAGTATTTGCACTGGTCAAATTACACAGAGTGGTGACGTGCTGGCATATTTTCCTACAGATAATGTTATAGTAAGGCACAAAGGTACTTTATGTACCTTTAATGTACTGCTATTCTCTTACAAGACTAAGTTCCATGGTTTTACATACTTTTATATCAAGCTGACTGCATCTGTCCTCAAGGCCAACGCTACACTCTTGTGTGTAGACAAAGCCTTAGGGCTCAGACAGACGCTAAAGTTACTGCAGCTCAACAAGTTAGTGCACATCAGCAGAGCCACAGTAACCAATCATATACATGCAGTTAGTCTGCCCCATATGTGAGCTAAAATATAAGCGCTTAAACCTGTGTTGACGAGTCTCTTTTTTTTCTTACTTAAGCAACACTAAAAATATGATTAAGTTCTCAAGAAACAAATCAGACCGAGTCTATAACATAAAGTCAGTTACTTTTAAAAAAGCTGAAGGGGACAAAAATTCCATGGGACAGAGCTGCTTGATTTAAAAAGAGATACTGAAGGAAAATAAATGGAATGGAAGTTGCCTTTAAAATGAGTTTACAGAGCTTCGCCTCCTGACGGTAATCATTTTTAAACTCCAGGACCTGGCTGCACAGCCAGCTGACAATATAAGGATGTTATGACTCCAACCTATACTTTTGGGCAAAGTGTGGGCCTTTCATGGGAATACAGGGAGTGACAATTTCTTTTTCCCCAATTCACTCCCCAGCTATGTAAGTCATCAAAGGAATTTTAAAATCATTTGAAACTCTGAAAATGAGCCAATGCCATTCCCTCAAGATTACTGTGACATGCTGAGACTGCTCACTCTGAGTTAAGAGTGACAGCAGTGCTTTGCACATGTTAGAGTTTAGGTAGCATAATGTAGGAAGCCATAAAGTAAAGCAGTAAGTACAGTAGTCCGTCTTTCAGATCAAGACTATGCGTACACCATCTATATGTGATGATAGCTCTGGCTAAACTCCATCTGTGTGCTGGGAGTGACCCATCAGACAGACATGCGGAGTATAACCTTGCCTACTGTTTGCAGACAGAGGGGGCAATCCGCTCACATGCATCACGTTGAGGAAAAGTCTCCATATAGTGATCTGAAGTAGGGAGCAGGAAAAATAAGAAGCAACTGAAGCACAAATTGTCTCTGAAACTTAGAATGGTCCTAATGGACCACTGATTTGTATAAATAAACCACTGCGCTGGTAGCAACCTGCCCTTAGGATCGTATCAGACCAATTCTGCTGCTACAAAACACAAACTATCCTCCAGCTGGCCCAAGTGCTGAATTACCCTTTCTTAAACTCAACCAGAAATATTTTTAAGGAAAAAAGACACTTCCACTAAATTGTTGCTTTTACACTGTCTCTTTTCTGCTTCACATTTAGTTTTTTACTTAAAGCCTTAGCAAGCACTTACTGTCCTGCCCTATAATTGAGCTTAAAGGAAACACTGCACATTATTACTACCACTTGCAGTGAAGCCAAAACTGTGGGCTGCAGTTTTGGTGTGTGTTGTTGTTTTTTGGTTTTTTTTTTCTGTGTGTCCACTCACCAAGCCTGCTCTGCGTATTCTAGGAGGATCCTTAAACATAGTACATTAAGAGCTGCTGACAGTCTCTATCTGATACGGGGTAATGGCACATCTTCAATATATCAGGCTCAGTGTTTCTGAGTATATGGTGCAAGAATTTCTAGCCAGAGTTTTCAATCTGTGGCACCTATTTTTCAAGCACTTTAATTTTTCTTCTGTGTTCTTTTTCATATTTATATATTCAGACATTCTCAGGTACTAAAGCTTTATAATACATATTCATATGACAACTGCAAACATTATGATGACTTGTTTAGAAATTGAAAAATGCAATTTTGAGGTGGAATTAATAATATTATTCAGAAAATTGCTTGAAAATGTTATCTGAGGCTGGCACAGCATAGTTATTATTGCAAAAACATAAGTTTGCTTAATAGCAGCATTCAGTACTTCTAATTTTTCATAAATATCAGGAAACTGCTTCTTGCAATGTAACTGATCTGGACTAAAGACAATATGGTAAATATGGTAGGATGAAAACATGATAGAGATATCTGTTGACTATATGTACAAGTCTGCACAGTTGGAATGAACTAGAGAAATAATTTCAAGACTACCAGGAATGTATTCTTTGATGGAGAGCAAAGAAAGTGTCACACAAAGTTAGGCCCTTCCACAGACCATGTCAAACAACTTGACAATTAATTTGTGTCAGCATCAGTGTGGAAGAATAGAAGACTCTATAGTTTGCATAAGAACAAAATCTGAACATTCTTATACCAGCCTAAAGAACTTCAGGCAGGATTGTCATGGATATGGGAATAGGAATGAATTAATATTCAAAATTACATGGGGGCGTGTGGGGATTATTTTGCAGTAAAATAATTTCAATCTATTAAAAAATTATAGGCATGAGAAGCATTCGAGGCTAATGATGATCATTACTGGGAAAAAAACTGTAGCTGCTGATTTTCTGTGAAATCATTTATGTGTAGTATATGTTTACTCAGTCTTAATCAACATCACAGTTATCTAAAGCATGATTAAATATTAAGATGGAAGCTTGAGGTCAGGGAGGGCTCTGTTAAATTTTCCTTTCAGAACTCAAGAGACAAACAGGGCAAATTATGGCAGATAAGTTGCGTGCTGCTTCCCTTCTCCCCTCCCCTTCCCACATGTCAATATCCCCCTGGGGACTCTTCCCAGAGAAAAACAGTGTGGCAGGTGCTCTCCACATTGCTCCTTCAATTGCTGTGATTTCCAAGGCAGCAAGCATCAGGCAGGCCAGGTGGCAGCACTGAATGGAGCACCCCCTGCCCCAGCTCAGGTGTCCCTTGCCTCTGGGGCTGAGGAAAAAGGAGGAGCTTATCTGAGGCTTAGAAGTAGAAGAAACAAATGCTGTTTGGAAAAGGAGAAACCAGAAAGAATTTCCCTGATTTTAAAGCTAGGGAAGGCTTTCTTGCTAGTTGAGTCTTTCAGTGATAATAGAAAGCACAACCCTGAGGGTGGTAGGAGGAAGAAAACATTCCCCTATGGAATTACATAGGATAAAAATAAGGGCTTGAATCTGAAACCATGTCTCCTTTTGCCTCTTTTTCTACCTCCCACAGAGAATTGGGTAAAGCGCAGTGAACAGAGTGTGTGTATCAGCTATTGCCACCAGAGAGCTGCCAGATGTCTGCTTTGCAATTGGAAACAAGAAAAAAACCAAAACCTCAGCCCAGAGACATGGGGGTGGTGGAATTTGATAGTTAGTATCAGAACCCAAGGAAAATTAGCTAATGTGTGTGTCAGAACAAGAAATCCTCCATTCGTTGCAATTACTCAAAATCTTGGCTTGCCATTGAGAGTGCATTTTAGAGGCTGGCATAATTAAATGGGGAGCAGGAGCCAAAAGAGAAATTACAAACCCTGAAAAGGAGAGCTAAGAGGCTAAAATCATACCTCATTTACATATTTTGCCATAATTTCAGCAAATTTAGCCAAATTGCATCTGGCTAAATTGATAGTGATGTTAAGCAGCAGCAGCAGCTCTACTGGCTTAAACTCTGCTGGCTTAAGCTGTGCTGGCTTAAGCTCTATTGGTTTACTGTTGTTAAGCAGCAACAACTCAACTGGCTGAGAATTTGGCCCAGTGTTTGAAGAGGGATTTGATCAAACATAAGTTTCCTTATAGAACTGGGATTTCCTATAGAGCTTGTGACTGAGCCAACTTTTGGGCTGCTGTCCTCGCTGGGAGGACCTCTTTATTCAGTAGCCATAGCCTGACTTCACCCCACTTTTCCTCCTGCCTGGTAGCCATCACACCAGCCACAGGAATAAAGTCCGACCTTACTTGAGGTCTGCATTGTGCTGAGTTTTAATTTTACCTTGCTGACTCTTGAGCTAATGCAGGCACTAATGAAAGGCAGCGCAGTGCATTTGCATCTAAACCTCACACTTTGGCTGGGAGAGAGAAGGAGGAGGTTGTGCTCCCCTGTTTAATGGCCAAGGGCTCTCCAGAGCTGCAAGATGCATTCGGTCCACTTTGAGTTCTGCATTTAACAAATAAGGTTCAACAGAAAGGAAGTCTGGGGAAACGGCAGGTTTGGAGTGAACCCAGTTTTTGTTTCATAAATCTGATGCCAAAGCTAGCCAGAGCAGAGCTGCTTTACCAGTGCTTAGCTATGAGATCAGGGGATTCCTCTGAAACTCCCACAAATGCTAAAAAAAAAAAAAGCCTACCAACTTCTGCAAGCTGAAGCCTAGCATTTCACATAGCTGTATTAAATAGTCACACTGAAGGACCAAATTGCAGCTTTGCTACAAAGAACAGCTTTCTTTATATTTTAGTGCTGAAAAGGTTAAGAAGAAAAAAAACAGCCCTTGATCAGGTTCTTTGCAGTGTGAAGGAATCAGTCTTCGCCCACTGATTGTTACAACAGCTGGGAGTTAAAGTTTACTACTGGCATTTTTTCACTGCTCTTTTCAGTGGTGGGGCTTGATTTCTTTCTGGCTTAGCAGCCTTTCGTCTTTGTTTATAGAAATGGGAAGGGAAATAGCTTTCTAAATATTATAAATGGTTAACTCATTGCCTAGTGTACATTTTCCAGGCCCTCCGCTTGTTGTTGAGTACTGAAGAGATGCAACAACTGACAGAGCTGTCTCTTCTTCCAGAAACAAAATGAGTTAGTAAAATTGAGATAAAAATGGTCCATTTGTGAGAGTCTGAGAAGGAGAGGGGAAGGGACAGACAAGTGGTCTCAACAAGGACTGTATGTAAGCAGAAAGAATAAGATGCATTTTTGTATCACACAATGAAAGCTTTCCAGTGCCACATGGTATTTATTGTTTCTGTTACTCTTAGTTAAATGGACTGCTAATTTTTCCTTCCTCTGGTCTGTATCCAGTGGATTGTTATTTTTGTTCAGCTGCAGCTTCAGTGCATTTAATGATTAAATCTCCCCTAAGGACCTGTTTTTGCAAAGCATAGCAGTTTATGCCATCTTTCTTTATACATTTATAACATTTCTTTATACACACTTTGGCTGTGGCTAGGCTAATGGGAGGGATGCTTTCATATTATTCACATTAAAGAACAGGTATATGATCTCCAGGCTGGGGAATTAGTAGGTGGATATTTTTAGCCAATGTGTGACTATTGCAATAAAATCTTTTAAGCCTGAAGCCTACTTTGTAGCATTTATTCTGGAGGCATGAGACAATCATCTGAATCAAAAGGAATTACAGAGAGGAAAAGCTGAGGGGAAAAAGAAGAGGTCGGAATGTGGTGCAGCATGCATCAGGGCCAACACCCGCTTACAGAAGGCTTCCATTGCAAGACATGAAAAGTGTCATCAGGCCTTCACCCTCACAATCAAGGGAGAAGGAGACCTTGGCTGGTTCTTCAAGGTCTCAAAGTTACCCCTTCACTACAGGACAGTCCAGCTAATTACAAACAGATCTGGGGAGTAGGCAGGCAAAGGCAAAACCCAGAAATATGGCAAAGCACCATCTGCACTGTCATTCATAAAGGTCATTTATAAATATTCAGGCTATACAACTGTTCAGTGTTTGCTGCATACTCCCTCTGTCTCAAGGGCCTGCTACAGCTGGGCAATCAACCTTCTTCCTTAATGTTTCTCATTGTGCTTGGTCACAAATGTCACCTGGTTTTGATTAGGACAAGAAGCTCTGTGAAGTAGATCCCTGTACCTTCCTCTCCCATTAAGCCACTCACCTATGAGAAAGAAAAAAGGTTACAGTAACATTCAGATTATTAAAAAAACCTTCTCCATAATTCAGTTATAGTACAGTGTGCAAACATGTAAGTAAAGCTACACTATACCACTTTAACGTGTAAGATTTCTCAAGTAATAGCTGTGATGGAACAGGATCAACTGTAGGTTAATAACCCATTTTCGTATTAACTACAGTGGTTTTCATGGTTCCTTTAACTGATGCTTGCAATATCCGGTGCTGTTCAGGAGGCAGGATGCCAGGTACAGGGCAGAATCCTTGTGTAGCTTTCTGTATCATAACTCTTTCTAAGGATAATTGTGCAGATCAGCTTCTTACTATTAAATTTTCTACAGAAAAGGTAACTGCAGGAAGTAAGAACCTTTTTGTTCAGATTACATGGAAGCAAAACCATGAAAAAGCTGCACTGTACAGGACCACATCTTTTTAAATGTAAATTGCCGGAAGTCTTTTGCAGGATCTGTCCCAAAGTCTGTGGGACTGACATTAGTTTAGGCAAATCAAGGAAGTTAATCTCCTTGATTTGGCTTTAAACAGTCTATAGCGCACCTCTAGTTTTTGGGTTTGCTGTGACTCCCATCTAAGCTTCAGGCCCTTACTATGTGTAGGAGTACAGTCAGAGGTTTTGGGGACTGGGACAACATACATTTTGGATTACCATTTGGGTGTTATAGCTTCTACATTCTCCTGAACCCCCCAGTTAGACCCAGGCTTGCTGTCTTTCAAGTGAGAGGCACCCCTTTCCAAGGAGTGATTTAATAGTGCTTTGAATTGCTCTCTGGAAGAGATGTCACTCTACAGAAAATATTGCACTTCTTTGCTGGATGTGTAAAGGCTTGGTCATTTTCACCTTCAGTGCTGACAGATTTCAGCCCATGCAGATTCAAACAACAAGGGCCACTTGACCTGACACCTGATGAAGGAAGATGATGCAAAAAGAAGTGTAAAATGTAGAGCAGTTCAGGTCCCTCATCTTGCTCAGCAGACACCCCTCTACACCTGCCAAAGACTTAGGAATGTTCTCAAGAGGAATGTAGCAGAACAGGATGGTCAGAAACAGTGGGTGTGTTTGCAGGGTAGGACTAGAAGCTGTTGCATTACCTCAGCAACTAATAAAAGGTGTACCTGCATTGGAAGAAGAGAAACTTCCAATCTAGAGTCTTCTAATTGCTGCCCCAGCTCTGTGGTTTAAAGTGACTGAACCTGTCTCTGGTGAAATGGGCTACCACAAGGCTGGTGCTGGCATTGGACAGACCGTGCAGATGGTGGAGATGGGGCAGTCCCTGGGAGACAGCTCTGGGGACAGAGACTGCCAGACTAATGAGTAGCAATGGCCTTGGTACCCGTGCAGTGACTGCTCCCTGCCATTGTACATGCTTCCTTCCCCACCAGTCATTCTCTTCCCTGTTTGGGGTGCCATTTAACAATGGCAGGACCGAACTCCTACTGCTGTATGGAGTCAAGCATCAACCTGCTCTTCAAAACCAGGCCGCATGGAGGAGGCAAGGGGTGGTGATGACTTTCCCAGCTACCATCCTTGCTTGGGTTCCTCTCAAGCTCACAGTTCAGGGAAAGGAGAAGTCCATCCATTCTGGTTGCCTCAGTTTCTTTAGAGGAATAAGGGCTCCTTTAAGTCTGGATGAGCTGAGAATCTGTCCAGGGAAGTGATTTTCTTTTCATCTCTATGCCAGCAAAATTTGGTTAGCCTACACTGCTGAGAAGACTTGACATACTAACCATTTAGTGATCCAGTGCATGAGCCTGGAGGAATGAAGACTGTGAACAATGTCCCAGGCTATTCCTGGTGAGCTCTGGGTCCATCTGGAGGAGCAAAACACCAAAGGTGATGGTTGCAGTGGCTTAAACTTGTACGTGAAGTTGCTTCTGCTCTTTCCTTCTCCGTCTTCATGCTAACAGGCTCAAACCTGGGAAGTCAGGTAGGGGGCTGCAGAAAAGCCATAGTGCTCCAATAGCACAACTTCTAACTTAATTGTGCGCCAGTGTCTCTTCTGTACCATAGGCTTTACATCAATGCGGGTTAGTGTGAGCTGCTTGGCTGCGGTGGTTGATGTTGTGACATCCTAGTGCCCTTAGCCACAATGGAAACCGCTGGATAATGGCTACTGGAACAGCACGTCTATGGAGAAAAATATCTCCTCAGAGGTGGCACAACTGGGATCACTTTCAAGTATGATGTGTGGAGCTGTGATCAGAACCATTTGGGGTAACTAAAACCCTTTTTGTATACATTTGCTGTGTTTAGGATATGTAATGGAGTCACGTTTTGTACTGAACTGGGGCTAATCTTATAGGTAGCATGCACTAGCCCATGGTCTAAACCCAGTTGACTGGAATGAACTGGTTTTGGACAAGGCTAAAAGAAACTTCCAGTATCCATAGACAAGAAGCGAAAAACACCATATTGCATTAATTTTCCACAAATTGTTCAATATGGAATGTGTCTACAGTAGGACAAAAGTCCTTCTTTTTGTGAAAAAAGCTACAGCACCACCAATGAACTCTATTTTGCCACTCATGAAAAAATCCAGAACTGCTGTGCCAACCTCAGTAATACTGTTGCCCCAGGCAAACAAGCACATCCATGTTTACAACTGGCCAGCCTTCTCCCACAGGCTTTAGCACAGCTCTGGCGATTTTGTGAATCAGCATCTCACATCCACAACTCCCATACAAAGAGAAAAAGTCACAGCTCAGTTTATGTCTGTATGCTACATCTCTATGGATAGCTCCAAAAGCTCCTGGGAGGAAGAAAATAAAGATCAAATATTTCTAAGAGAAGAAAGTGACAAATATGCTTAGTTTGCTATCTAAGAAGAAAACCAAAAACCCAACTCATCTTTTGCAACTGTAAGTAGACCAAAAAGAAATAATACTAAGAGACTGGACAAACTGTAAAATTATTGTTACTGTATTAGATTCTCAGTAATTTGCACTGTGTCATGCAAGAAGATGATGGAAGTTTTTACTGCATGAGGTATCTGGTCTCTAAATTGTTAACAGTACCAAGGCAGATGATGCATTGTCACTGTCATGAAAAGATGCTTGTTGGAAGAGGTTGAAAATGAAGCCTGCTATGGTCTACAGTCTATGGATGATGCTGCAAGGAGTTGCATTGGTGTAACCAGGATGCTGAATAGGCACACTGATCTTGTAATATGGATGAGGTTGTGGAACTGGGATCCAAGCAGACAGGAAAGGTCATGAGAAGAAAAATGCAATGAGCAGCTGCCTGCATGTTTTATTAGCCTGGCTCTAAGGAAATAAGACTTGCATAATAGTACTGGTTTGCCCATTTGTTTTCTGTCATTCTCTCAAATAACTTCTGATTCTGTTCACTTATTTCGGCTAAATTTAACAAAGAGGTATCGGCCTTAGATATATATTATGTTCCTTCAGGTTTCATGAAAACTGGCAGCTAGACAGGGAAAAGAGCTAAATTGTTACTCCCAATGAGGGAAGGGTTTCAATGTGAATTAAACAATTACCTGCTCTGTTTTGCCTGCCAACTGGCCAGCCAACATGGCCAAACAACTTCAAGCTCTCAGAGAATAATGAATCAAGCTTTTTTCATTTGGTGTGGAACAGAACTGGAAAGGAGGCAAGAGGTAGGTGTATAGTGCCCAAGGTGAGGTGAGGAGGAAGCCTGAAATATTAAGGAGGAAACAGGGCTGGAGACAGATGGAGGAAGAGGATGAGTGTGAGCTGAAAGGACTCTAGGAGTAGTGTGAGGGGACCTAAGGTTACAAAGGTGAGAGAGGACCGTGGTGGAAGGACAGAGTTATTATAGGGAAGGCAAGTCCTAACACAGTCTTCCTGAAATCAGACCTCATTAGTGCTGCTGTTCGCAGAATGACTTGTATATACAAATCCTGTCATGAATACATTACTATCCTACTTTCAGAAGTGATAAGCACCCGTAGCTTCTATGGATTTCAGCAGGAGTTGTGGGTGCCCAGCATCAATAATTCTCAGATCCTGTCTATATAGTGTTAGTTAAATAAATTTGCAGCAGCTCTATATGGCTGCCCTGCAGCACAAGAATTATTAGATCATTAGAGTTTCTTATATCCATCATAG
>JAOEHX010056739.1:0-23952 GCA_025448015.1 Bolborhynchus lineola
CGGCCGGGCACGAAGGAGGCCTCCGCGCAGCTCCCCGAGGGCCTCGGCGCTCCCGAAGCGGCGGCGGAAGGTAAAGGCGGCCGGAGCTCGTCGCGGGGTGGTCGGGGCTCTCCGCACGCCGTTGTCCCGCTGCCGGCCCGGCCTCAGCGCCGGAGCTCCTGAACCGCCGCGGTTCCTTTGGGTGCTTCGGCTCTGTGCTGGGCGCGTTCGGGGCTTTCCTGAGGGGTTAAAGGCGAACAGGATCCCGCGGTCAGAGCTTTGGGCTTCTCCGCTGGAACACGGGGGAGCCCATGGAGCCCCGAGTGCGCCCGGGGCTGCTTTGCTTCTGGTTCTTATTAACGGCCTCAGCTGTACGAATTCCCCCCCGGCCTCCCGGTGTTGCCCCTGGCTTTGGTCCTCCAGTGAGACGCAGCCCGAGGTTGCTTTGCTCCGAGGTGCACTCAGGGAGAGCACTGAGCTCATGAGGGGGGTGAGAGGCGTTCACCCCCAAAGCGGTTCTGAATGGTCCCCGGTCATCTTTAAGCCCACTGAAAGAAGTGGTTGTTCCCCCTTTCCTCACATTGCCCGTTCTCTTCTTCCCTTCCCCTGGCTCTCTGGGAGCTGGTTTGATGGGGGGCAACGCGTCAAGACTGGCTTGAAACGGGAGCAGGGGGTTATGCAGCCACCCCTGTCAGCGCCAGCGTGGGTTTTGACTGACCTAAGGTGGCTCTGAAACTGCATCCTAACGTTGCACCCAGTTACAGTGCTCCCTAGGTGCTCATTTCTATTGCAGTTGCATTTCCACAGCAGGGGGTACAACCCTGGTTTGAAGAAATCAGCCTTTTGCGTTGTCTGCATCGCTTCCCCAGGCCGGGGTAGACTCCTGCAGTCCACTCAAAGAGATTGAATGGCCCATGCTAAGCGTTTGGAAGTGCAGCAGCCTCATAGCTGTGCTGTGTGTGTGGTCTGACTGCAGCGCCGTGTGTTCTCTTCCCAGGGAAGATGCCCAAGCTGTGTCCAGAGGTGGAGGTGAATGCGCAGAGGGACCCATATCTGCCTGAAAGCCAACCTGCAGTGCAGGAGGCTCCAGGGAGAAGCTCTTTGCAGGTGGCTGTTCGCAGTCCTGCTGGGCTGAAGCCACCGAAGAGCAGCAGAGCTGGTGAGTGGCCTCAGCAGACGGGTGAGCAAAAGGAGGATTTGGGGCTGTTTATTACTTCAAACACCTCCTTGTGGAAAAGGGGTAAAAAGGCTGCTGAGACCATTCTGTAGGCAAAAGCCAATAGAGATGGCGAATACGTAACCTTTATTTGCTTGAGTGACTCACTCGGGTCTTGCAGAGTTGGAATCCAGCATTCAAACGTTCAGATTCAGTGCTGGCTCTTTGGCCATTTGCAGTTGGTGATCTCCTCTTGAAAAGCTGCTGTCACTTCTGGATGTGCAGAATTCCAGCTGTTGGGCTTTGGGTGGTTTAAATAAGGTTGTCAGCGTGTGAAGGTGATTCCGTGTGTATTCGTTTTCAGAGGAGCAAGATGGAGAGGAGATTGAAAGGAGGAAGAGGAGGAGGAAGGCAACCAAACGGAAAAGAGAAGGGAAAAGTCAAGAGGAGGAGGGATCTTTGTCTTGTGACATCAAGCTAGATGACACCCTTGATCGCACCTTAGAAGATGGAGCTAAACAACACAACCTGACAGTTGTCAACGTGAGAAATATCCTGCATGTGAGTGTGGAGGGACGCGACAGGGAGGGAAGTGCTCAGCTTCTTAAGACGGTGCCCTCTGGGCTTCAATCTGACGCTCGTGTGCGTGTGTGTGCTTTGCTTTGGGTTTGTTTTGTGCAGGTACTGTTCCGATCCGGGGTAGCTCAAGGATTTCCCTTTGTGCCATCCCTGTGGCACACGATTGGAGGCTGCCACAGCTCTTCCAGGCAGAGGCAGCAGCTGGTTCTGTGCAGGTGCCATAAATGAAATCTTTCCCTGTCACATGGCACTGTGTGGGGGCTGTAAATGCCTCAGAGTCGCCTGTGCTCCCTGGAACCTCATGGTGGCATTCAGGAGATGGAGTCCCAGATACTGGCTCTCTTCTGCCTTCCTCTGACATCCAGAAAGCGTTGTCTGGAATGATGGACCGCGATGTGCAAGAGTAGATTATTCCGTGCTTTCTCTAGAGAATTAGACCCTTACTCGTTTGGAAGCTGGAGCAGCTTCATGGCAGCGTTTCCTCATGATGTGATACAAAGGAAGGGGAATTGGGGTGGGCTTTGCCTTCAGCTGTTTTCTTTCCTTCTGCTGGGAATCTGTTCTGTGGAACATTCCCAGGCAGTGTGGTGTGGATGTTTTTACCACTCTTTATGCTTACTTCATGTTTTCTTGTCCAGTCTTCCTTTGTTCTTGTATAATTACAAAGTCTGTCATACACTGACTATTTCTCCATCATGTTTCTGACGAGTTTAGTTTAACTTTAAGTTTGTTTCTTTTTAACAAGCGATGTAAAAGATCCCTTTCTCTGTGTGTTCCTGTAGGAAGTGATCACAAATGAGCATGTGGTTGCCATGATGAAAGCAGCCATCAGTGAGACAGAAGATATCCCTTTGTTTGTAAGTAAAAAGGGGTTTCAGTTGTTCCAAATGCATGATACCTTCACCAGTCTATCTTCTGGGTCCATGATGTGGTATGGAGGATACGGGTAGTCCATAACTGATGTTTCATTATCACTTGGGTGAAGCGGTAGAGGCTGTGTATGAATGTCAAGGACAAAACAGGATTATGGGGGGTTATTTTTGATGTCACTCTGATCGTGCCTAAAAGGCAATGAATGTAAAGAAGGGAGAAGCGTTGCAGTGAAGAGCTGCTGGGGAAAAGTTTGCAGTGAAGAAAAGCACCTGAATGGGTTGCTGTTGTCTTCTTTTAAACCCTCAGGAGCCCAAAATGACTCGTTCCAAACTGAAGGAAGTTGTGGAGAAAGGAGTGGTGAGTATATGGTCTGCTTTTACTATTGCAGCCTCTCCGTGCCCACATGGCTTTGGTAGTTGGGTCTTCTAAAAGAAGTGCAAAGTGCTTTTATGCGATCTATTCTTCCTGTGAAAAAATAAGTTAAAGCAGTGTAGAACTTTTAGATGGGCAGAATAGAACCAGGTCAGAGTTAGAAAATGCAGTGCATTGACAGTATCCTGAGGTCACTGCTGCAGGAATCGCAGGGGCAGTTCAGAAAGCCTTTGGTGGAAGTCTCTTGTTACTTGGCTACTTTGGAGAACAAGGCCTCAAGCTCAAGTACTGATTTGATGTAACAGATGATTTAAGCTGTGTATACCATGCTTTTCAGAGACAGCTAAAGTGCTTTTGCTATCTTTAGGTGATTCCAACGTGGAATATTTCTCCAATTAAGAAGGCAAATGAGGTGAAGGTAAGTGAACTACTGCTGAGAAATGAGTTAGACTGTTCTGGAGACACCCTGAAAGCAAGGAATCTTTTGGAGGGGTGGAGCAGATTCATGTCTAACATGGCCAAAACGGTGACCAAGAGCACTGCAAACAGGACAGGGCAGTTAACAAAGCAGTGGGTGCACAGAGGGCCCAAAAGAGCTGACCTTACGGGAAGACAGAATGCGATGAGGTGATGCCACGCCATAGGGATGTCTTTCCAGCTTCCCACATTGGTACTGCAGCAGCCTCTACCTGGAGGAAACATCTGATGGTGAATGTTAGTGCCCAGACCTCATGTTCTGTGCACTGTAGGACTGTCTGGAAATGCAGCCTGAATCTCAGGGCTTTCTTTGCCTGCTCCAGAAGGTTTGTTATCTAGGTGGAGGCAGGATCCAGCAGTGTGGCAGGAGGGAACGACCATTCAGGTACCAGAAACATATCTTTCAGATAGTGGCTGTTTGTGCAGTGTTTCCATCCTACGAATGTAAACATTTTGTGCATTTCAAACCACTTCCTTTGCTTTACCAGTTGTACTTCAGTAATTTCTTTGGTCTCTTCAGCCTTTCTCAGCAGTTCCCTTCATCTCTGAGCTTCAGGGTATTTCCTCAGCTGGAAACCTTTGATCTGACAGTGCAACTCTTTCTCGCCTGTAAAAAGTTGTCTGTTCTGTCCTGTTGCAGCCTCCTCAGTTTGTGGACATTCCTCTTGAGGAAGATGATTCATCTGACGAAGAATACCAGCCTGAGGATGAGGATGAGGACGAGACTGCAGAGGAGGTAACTGCAACTTGGACAAAGATGTGTTCAGCATGGAGCTGTCTGCATGTTTGAGGCAGTAGAATGCTCTTTGTTTTAACACGTGGAAACTTGTAAGTTGTCCCTGACCTTGTAGTAATCTTTCTTCAGTGCTGTGTTATTCATTTGACAAAGAAAGGGTCTTTGGAACAAGAGTTGAAGCAGTGTTTGATTGCCTTCTGCATCTTTTGTGCTGTAGAGCTTCTTGGAAAGTGATGTAGAGAGCACTGCTTCTTCTCCTCGGGGAGCAAAGCGATCTAGGACGAGGCGATCCTCTGATGAAGAGGGAGGCACTCTCTGCGAGGTAAACCGCTTTCTTTAGACACAACTTTGAGTCTTTATTCCTAAGCTATTAATGCAAAAGCAAAAAGACATTACTGCTTCAAGTTGTGGTGCGGGGCAGGTGCTGTGTGGCTTTAGGGGCCCCTCTGCAGCGGTTCCTGCGTGAGCAGTGAAGTGCACCCCTCGCAGAAAGAGCTTCATCTAAAATAGTTACTTAAAACCACTGACAATGGAAGGAAGAGGCTCTTCTCAGATAATCGTTGTTTTTCTGCTTGTGTGTGAGAGGAGTGGAGGGGAATTCCTTTCTGTGCTTGGCTTAGGAGGAGGAAGCGGTGCTGACAAAAGCAGAAAGGTTATTTTTGGGGACTGTTAATCAGTGGGAGTATGTGCAGCGTGGTGAGAGTCGAGTACCGACAGACAAGAATGAGAAAGCATGCGTGGGAACTGACCACTGCCACTGGAGTTGAAGAAAGAGCAATCACTTATTGGTATTTCCACCTCCTGCTTGCCGTGGGTTTGCTTTTGGCAGGGTTGGGAGTGTGCCACAATTACTCGTGTTCAGGTTTGTCAGCTCCAGTAATAGTGAGGCTGATACTCAGCTCTTCCAAATGTCTTCTTGCCTGCATGTCTTCTCAGCAGTGGATTTATTTGTGCTTTCTGAAAGATAAAGTGAGTGTAGGATAAGGAATCCCTTTTCTCCTGTGAAGCATCTCTCTCGTTTCACTTGCATTAGGCTCTGGTCAAGCAGGTAGGGACTTGCTCTGTCCTTGTTTTATCTGGAACATACATTTCCCTTTTAACACAAAGGCCTTTTTAATTAGATGGAAAAGGTCACTACACCTGTTGTCAGACATATTAGTGCTGAAGTAGTTCCCATGGGACCTCCTCCACCTCCAAAACCAAAGCAAAACAAAGACAGCACGTTCATGGAGAAGCTGCATGCAGTGGATGAAGAACTGGCTTCAAGCCCAGTATGCATGGATTCTTACCAGGTACTGGTTTGGGGATGCTGTAATAGTGTGGGTTTAGTTCTCTGCTGTTGCTCTCAGTGCATTCTGCTCTTGTTCTATAACTCTGAATAGTGAGTTGAATCTCCACAGTGCGTAGGGTGCCAGCTCTGTGAGAGGATAAAGGCAGCTGTTAGTAGAATGGTGTTAGTGATGTATCCTAGTTTCTTGTGTTGTAACTGTTCTGTTCTGCTGCTAACTCTCACTAGCATTGTTTTGACTGTTCAATGTAATCCCATGACGTTGACGTGACTCATGAAGGCAGTTTGCCTTCTGAAAGCTAACCTGTCAGCTCAGTTGTGTTTTGCAGGCAGGTCTGTAGTTACCCCTGAGGAAGCTGGTTGTAAAAACACGGTTTCATTGTCATAGTGAGAAAAATAGTGCAAGTGAAGATTGCTTCTTTGGTAGCAGATAAGAGTTTAACATGAGCTAAATGAACAAGAATCTGTTTATCACCAATAGCAAAAGGAATGAAAGTTTGGCTTTCTATCAAAGTAAAGGATTCTTTGTGTCAGGAACCTCGTGTTTTTGGTATTGGGATTTTGTGGCTGCCAGAGAAACTGGGAAAAGCAGAGATTTGTAACTCCATTGTGGTTTTCCTTCACCTTTCAGTCTCTGGAAGACAGCCTCATTGCCTTCCGAACCCGATCCAAGAGACCACTGAAGGATGTTCCTCTTGGGCAGCTGGAGGCTGAGCTCCGAGCCCCGGACATCACGCCTGATATGTATGATCCTAACACTGCAGATGATGAAGAATGGAAAAGGTGGCTTGGAGGACTCATGAACGATGATGTGGAGAATGAAGGTAACCACCAGTAAATGTATGTGTTTCAGCCCTTGATCCAGCCTGCCGTGTCAGGAAGCTGAGCGCTGATATACCTGAATCGATGGGGTTTATCATGCCTCTTGTTAGCACACGACTTGGTTTGGTAAAAACGACTGGTTTGCTCTTTGAGAAGAGCCAAGAACAAGCTCTGGGACCTGACTTCCTTTTGCCCTCAGTTTAGCAGTTGCTTACAGTTGTGCACATGGAATGTAAAGCACAAATTGCAATACTGCTGCTTCAGTCTTTCTGAATTGAGCTGAAACTCAGGTGACAGAGAGTAAATTCACCTTTTCCAAATGGGAATGGCTACAAATAAGGAGGCTCTTTGTGCCGGGGCAGGCAGTAAACAAACTGCTTCTGCTCCTGGCAACTGGTCTTGGGGCAGGGTAATGGTGTTTTTAAACATGCTTCTTATTAGATGAAGCAGATGATGATGATGACCCTGAGTACAATTTCCTGGAAGATCTGGATGAACCAGATACAGAAGACTTCAGAAATGATCGTGCTGTGAGAATTACGAGTAAGTCCTTTGGGAATCGCATCTTCTTTCTTGTTCGGATTAATAATTCACTTTGGAAGTGTTTTGGTGCCCAGATCTCTGCTGTGTAGCCTTCCTAAAACCAATCTGCATACTGACTGAAGAGCTTTCCTCTGCGAAGCTGCCTTTCTGTGCATACATGGAAGGCTCTGAGAGCTGCTGTGCTGTCAAATGCAACTTTACTCCATAGCAGAGACTGAAGAATAATCCTTAGGTGCTAGCAGAGTCTTTCATAAAGCTTTGGCCATGCAGAATTGGATGCTTGCCCTGTGACTTGAGTTCAGTGTGCTCCAGGTCCTTTCAGTCTTCAAGTTAGTTCTATAAGCATAGAGCTTTTCATCTTCTCAACAAAGCACACTTGGTTTAGGGCTTATCCCAGCTTAACTTTCACCTTGATTCTGAAAACTACCTTTTAGATTCCATTTCTGGTTCAGAACAGTCTCAGCTGAAGCTCTCTGGGGTCCAGCATTAAAAAGGGCCTTTCCTTCTTGGCCCTTTCTTTGCAAGGGGAGGGGTTTGCTTTTCAAGAGAGATTCCTTCAGTGAATTGATATTATGGCAGTGGTTCTTGGAAAAGAAATCTTCATGCTTTTTAATTTTACTTGCAGAAAAGGAAGTGAATGAACTGATGGAGGAGCTCTTTGAGACAGTAAGTGGTACATCGGGTAGGGCACTGGAGAACAGATCTTTCTCAGCTCTGACATGAAATCTTTAAAGCCCTAAAGGGGTGGTCTCAGGAAGATGCTGACTATGTGCAAAGGGGTCCTCTTGTGAAAGTGTCATTTGTAGCCATGGGATAGGAACTTCCTTAAGTCACTGCAAATGAATGTCTATGCTTGAGGATTGTCATGAACTGTATCAGCTAAAGGCAGTTGGTGGCAAATGTGGTACTTGAACTTTCTGTTCCTGAGTGCTGCTACACATTTGCTCTCAGTTTCAGGACGAGATGGGTTTCTCCAACATGGAAGATGAAGGTCCAGAAGATGAGGATAATGTGACAGAGTCACGGCCGAACTTCAATACACCCCAGGCACTTAGGTAGGATCAGTGGTTATGGTTGGAAAACTACACTGTTATGCTAAAAAGCTTGTGGTTGCCTGCAGCTTCCCTGTGCCATCCCCCACTGAGGTAATGCCTGGTCAGCACAGGCCACTGCTTGGTGACAGGAAACTTGAGGAGCTGGTTTGCCTTTTAAGTAAATAGCTTGGATGTAATGGTGGCCTTTTCCAAGGAAAGACTGCCTCATATAGCTGAGGCCTAGGGCTGAGATGCTGACAAAGTTTGGAAGTTGGCTTTTGAGGACTTTTGGGATGGGTTATACTTGAAACAGTCACTTGGAAGAGGAAGGGTCTAAAGCATTTCCTTCTGGGTCAGTCTGTTTAACCAGGCACAGGAAGTGGCTGAAGGTGAACTGCAGCATGAATGGTGTCTCCTTGTTTTTGGGGCAGATCGGCTCCAGATCAAGCTGCATCTGTTTGGGAAAGGAGCTAAAACGAAGGCTGGAGTTTCTTGCTACTCTCTCTGGGATGAGCAGTACCAGAGGGGAGTGCAGCAACTCTTAAACCAGCTACAGACTAAAAGCAGGGAAACTGGATGCTCTCTCTTACTGTGTGCATGATTTGACAAGCTGTTTGTGTGAACTTTCGGGTGGGGGGGCAGTTCTCCCAGCTGCTCCTTCCCCAGTTTTATCTGTATTCAAGCTGGTTTGTGGCAAACCATGGATTTGCTGGGTTTAGTGTTGCTTGGGGGGATACCATTCTCTTTTGGTCCCAACCAGGTTCGAAGAGCCTCTGGCCAATTTACTGAACGAACAACACCGGACGGTGAAGGAGCAGCTTGAGCAGTTGAGAATGAAGAAGTCCTCCATTAAGCCACCACAGGAGATGGAAAAATCCAAACCTCAGAATGAGAAGCCTCTCCAGAGCCTTGTTCTGGACAGCGTGCAAAGAAAGAGGCTCCAGCAGCAAATGCAGCAGGTAATAAAGTGTTACCTGGCCTGACCTAATGAGTACTTGCTGGCTACTGCAGGGGCAGGGAAAGGCAGTGGTAGGGCAAGCATGTGGGTGTGCTTTCTTAGAGCAGTGAGTTGAAGAAGCCACGTTTGAAGCTGGAGCTCTTGTAGGTGATGTTTATATGCCCAATTCCACTGAGAGGCCATTGGAATTGGATGCATATTCAAGTTTCCCCTCAGCTTTCTATTGCTTGAAAGATTATTTGAGTCCAAATGTGATTTTTGGGGTGCTCAGGAGATACTTCTCGTGCCTCTATAGTTGTGCTTTCCAGTTTCTTGGATTTCTGTCCCACTGAAAACAAACCCCCATTTGTCTGATTTTATTCTTCAAGCATGTTCAGCTTCTGACTCAAATCCATCTCCTCGCAAGTTCCAACCCTGCTTTAAGTTCAGAGGCCAGCACCACCAGGATGTTCTTGGTAAGGATACGTCTCAAATCAGAGCTAAAAGTGAATGCTAATGATTGCTGATTACTGGAGATATTTAGAGAGAGAAATTGATTGATGCCCCTAAATGAAACAAGGACTCACCAAGGGGGTGATGCTGTAAGCTTACTATGAACACGCTCAGGACTTAGAGAAAACATTCACACTGTGTTCCCCGATAACAGTGCTTTGAATTGTCACCTCTTGTTTGCTGTTTCCTTGGAAACACTGAAAAGGAAGTGTTTGTCTTCACCTTCCATTGGAAGGCCTCTTGGTTTATGTTTCCCTGTGTTTGACTTGGCAGAGTGAGCTGGGGAACTTCGCTCGAAGCTCCACGCTCCTTCGCCTGTCCTTCAATCCGAAGTTTCAGACCATGTTCCAGCCCTGCAACTTGAAGGGAGCACTGCAGCTCATTGAGGATTTTCATGCCCAGGTCCAAGTGGACTGGAGCCCTCGCAAAGCTGTGAAGAAGAGCGGTGAGTATCTGAAGGGAGAAGCCACGGGACGGTGTTTGCAGTGAGCGTCACCTCCAGATGCGAGCTGGTTCAGGCTGCTCTTTGGAATGGGTTTACTTTGATTTTGGGAGCTATTTTTCCACAAAGCCACCCATTTCGTTGCCTGCCTTTTTGCTGCGCCACAGTGAGTTAATTCCTTTCACAGCCAATGAATTCCCGTGTTTACCAAAGCAAGTGGCGTGGATTTTGGCAACAAGGAGAGTCTTTATGTATCCCGAGTTACTGCCAGTGTGTTCCTTGAAAGCAAACCCTCCGCGGGACAAGATCATCTTCACCAAGGCGGAGGACAAGTAAGAGCTTAGAATTGTTGAAGGAAATGCACATGAAGGGGGCTGCTTTGCTAAGGAGAGTTCCTAGGATGCAAACTTGGGGGCCAGCTGGGTCCTGTGTCACAGCACATCCAAACAGCAGCCTGCCATCCTCTCTAAAAGGCTTTTTCTCTTCCCTCGCCCCCTTTCTCCTCCTTCAGTTTATTAGCTTTAGGTTTGAAACACTTTGAAGGGACAGAGTTTCCAAAGCCTTTGATCAGCAAATACCTCTTGCCAACAAAAACTGCCCACCAGCTCACAGTGAGGATCAAGAACCTCAATATGAACCGAGCCCCTGATAACATCATCAGAGTAAGTGGTGCCTTCAGCGTTCAGGTTGGTGTCTCTCAGCTCTGTATGTCTGCTGATCTGGTGTACAGGAAGAGATGTGCTGGTTGTTCCAGGGATCCTTTTGTGTCTGTGCTCGATTCTCTTTGAAGAAAACACCATCCTTTTATTAGCAGTGAGGATTTCTTCAAAAAGACCTCCTTCTCTGCACTGTGCAAGTATTGCTCTTACTGTGTGACTCTGAAGAGACCAGCATATGCAGGCAGTCCAACTGTGCCTTCAGTAATCCTGACCAAATAAACCTGGAGTAGTGAAACGAAAGGGCTGTCTGCAGCCATGGGGGGTGTCCAGCAGGTCCCATAAGCTGTAGCCACTGCTGAAGTGAGAGCAAGAAGCAGAAGCACTTAAAGCGGGTGCACATCTGCTAGAACTTGATGCTTCCTTTCGAGAACCCAGGGTGGCAGCGAGCTCCTGGCAGCCTTCATTGCTCTTTCGTTCATGTTTCTTATAGTAATGAGCATCACTTCATCCACATGAACACATTTACAGAGCAAAGCCCTTATCCTGCCCCAGACAGGGGACCACAGTCCTTTTGTCTCGTGTTCTCTCCTCTTTCCATGTAGTACTACAAAAAGACAAAGCAGTTGCCCGTTCTGTTCAAGTGCTGTGAGGAAATCCAGCCTGATGAGTGGAAGCCTCCTGTGGAGAGGGAAGAGCATCGCCTCCCATTTTGGCTAAAGGTAGGTCCTGCTGTAAACATAGGGGGGTGGTTCCTTTTGCTTCTTTCTTGGTGGTGGTGGTGGGTTTTTCTTTCTCTTTCTTTACAGCCTATGGCCAGAGGGATTTGCTGGGTAAGCTACAGCTCTGAAGCCAAAACGCATCCTGACTGTATTGCTATCATCCTGGTGATCTGCTGTCCTGATTCTAGGCAGGGAACGTAGCCAACCCAGTAGTACTTAGCAACCTGTAAGGATTAGACACTACTCGTGGTGCTTGCCTGCCCAGCTGCCAAGCTGACTGAAGTTTGCGTGGCCATACGTGATCCTTGCTTTGCTGCACGTCTCTGGTTTGATGCACTGATGTTTGTTCCTGGGTTTTGTTAGGTTGTTGATCAGCACAGGCTAAGTTGGAGGCATAGTGACCGTGGTGAGTCAGAGGACTCTCGACTCGCATGCCATAAAATCCAGTTCTCTTAATCACCCACTGTATTTCATTGCTGCAGTGAAGCTTCCTTCCCCCAAAGTCTTGTATTTACTAAAGGAACCTTTCCGAAGCAATTCAGTTCTCTTGTTTCTTGCAGGCTCTCGGATTCTTTTGAAAGCTTTGGGTAAACCCCATGAATATAAAGTAATATACAGTAAATATGAAGTGGTAGACAGTAACAAGCAGTAGTCTAAGCTAAAAATGCTTTACTTTTAGAAGCAGGTTGCTCTCTGTTGCCTTCTGTGGTGCTCTTTAAAGGTGGTAATAAGAGGAGCAGCCGCAGGACTGAAATAATAGACTCTTGTTCCCTTTAGGCAAGCTTGCCCTCCATTCAGAGGGAGCTGAAGCAATTGGCAGAAGATGCCAAGGAGGCACCAGGTTCACCTGCTGCAGAAGCTGCCCTGGGGACAGGAAAGGAAGCTTCAGACACAGAATATGATGAAAAATACCCTCTGCTCATGCCAAAGGGCCTCGTGCTGACCCTGAAGCCCCTTGCCAGTCGGTTCTCTAGGAGGGCATGGAGGAGGCAGAGGTCTTCAGCTCTTAAGCCTGTCCTCATTCGACCGAGTCCATGCCTGCAGCCCAGTGCTAACACTGTCAACATCGAGAGAGCTGTGAAGCTGTCGCAGTCGGAAGCTCCTCCCAGCAAAGTGATGCTTCAGATTCCCCGGCTCATCCAGCCAGCTCCGGTCGTGCAGGGGGTGCAGCCCTTGAACGTTCCAGCAGTGGTAGGAAGTGGGGATGGTGTGGAATTCCAGAACGTGCTCTCCACTTCCCACTCGGACTCCAGACAGGCGCTCTCAGCTGCTGTACCACCAGCTCTTGTGCCCTCCAATCCAGTAACTCTTCAGCCCAAAGTGATGTTGCCAGCTTTGGCTGGAGCCAAAGGGCGCAAACCTTGCGTTCGTAAGGGGTACCAGAGGAAGAAAGGGACAAAATCTGCCCCACTGATCAAGGCTTCCCCTTTGATTCAGCCGTCTCCTGTCATCCTCACTGTACCTGCTACCACAGTGAAAGTGGTTAACATAGGCAATGGCTGCAATATGATTCAGCCCATAAATACCACAGTTGGTAGGGGCACTCAGGCGATCCCAGTTACAACCTTACTGGTAAATCCATCCACTTTCCCCTGTCCATTAAATCAGCCCCTAGTGACTTCTTCAATCCCTTCGCTGATTGTGTCTCCTAACCCTGTTGGTCTTTCTGCATCATCTGTTGGTGAAAATGAGGAAGAGCTGAATCTGGTTCCTTCCTGCTCTGCTGGAAACAGCAAAAGTACAGCAGAGGCCGAGGCTGAACCCTCGGAGTTGTACACTTCATGCTCTGCCGTCTCCCCCAAGGACTGTAGTACAAATCCTGCCACTGCAAGTAATGGCAGTCAGGAGAAGGTGAATAAGAGTGATTGCTGTAGCTGGGCAGTGGTGGAAGGAGAGGAGAACGCTTCAGAGTCGTTGCCTGTGGACCTTCTGCCTCATTTAGAAGATCCAGATGAAAGAGTGAAAACTGAATCTGAAGAATCGAATGATGCTACCAAGGAAGTAAACCCAGTGCAGAAGAGGGATCTTGTACGTGCTGAAGTGAAGGAGGAGTTCATGCTGGATCTTGGCCAGGAGCTGAACATGGAGGCTGCATGTTCATGCTCAGATGACCTGAAAGAAATGAAACAGGAACATCTGTTGTGTGATAAGAAGGGAGAAGAACAACGCTGGCCTTCGCAGTCATCCCCCCGTGGCGAACAGCAGATGGATGTAGGTGGTGCTGCTGGACCACAAGTAAGCAGTGAGTCTCCAAAGAATCCTTCGTACACAGCGGATGTTGAGGCGGAGTTCAGTAGCCCTCTGGGAAGACCAGAGGATTCATCCAGCATAGATGGGCAGTCTGTGGGGACCCCGGCTGGCCCTGAAGCTGGAGGAGAGAGGGAAGGGCAAGAAGAAGAGGAAGAAGATGACTTTGATGACTTCACACAAGATGAGGATGAAGAAATGTCATCAGCCTCCGAAGAATCCATTCTGTCGGTGCCAGAACTTCAGGTAAGAGCAAGCAGAAGCTTCTGAACCTTGCCAATGGCAACTACTGCTGTCCTGAAACACCCCGGCGGAGGCAGGGCAGATCAGAGCTGGAATCCAGCTGGCGAGCGGGGCTGTCAGCAGGGTAATAGCAAGGACCTCCAAGTGGCAGTTATTTTCCAGCTCACAGTTCCAGCAAAGCTTTCGGAGCTGAGATGATCCTTAAGGAATTCCACCCAACTTCAGGCTTTTAGAAGTGGCAGATTCTGGAATACACAGAGCTGTGGTGGTTGGGTCCTGGCCCTTCAGTGGAACCCTCTCTTGGTCAGATTTTGATCTGTTAGGATTCCCAGCGGAGTAATTGCTCCCGGAGGGAGCTGCTTGCTGCGTGATGGTAAGCACTGAAGGACAAGAAGATGATGTTGTTTGTTGTTGCTTTCTAAGGAGACAATGGAAAAGCTGACTTGGCTGGCAACCAAGAGACGTTTAAGCCAAGAAGGAGATTCTGAGGAAGAGAATTCCCAGGAAGAGAACTCTGAGCCTGAGGAAGAGGAGGAGGAGGAAGGGGAAGGAATAGAGAGTTCACAGAAAGATGATGAAATATGTGGAGATACATCCGGGGAACCCAAATCTGCCTTCCCATTGACAAAGGCGGCCCCGCAGGTGGAAGCCCACAGAACTCCAGCAGGTGAGTCCTGTGGGTTTCTTTTGACACAGGCCATGGGGCAATGGACAGCAAAGGGGTGGGGGAACATTTCACTTGGTTATATATCTGTGATGCTGACTCTTCCTGTAGATAGTAAGCTCAAAGAGCCCTTTGCGAGTGTTAGCAGCCAGCTGTGATGCTCGCAGCGTAGCTCTGTTCACCCACTACTGCTGGTTTGCCCCTGGCGTGCAGCAGATGCAGCTATTAGCTCTTAGTATATCAGAGTAAGGGCTAGGATGGATTTGCTGCTGTACCCAGAGGCTCTTCTGCCAATGCTACGAAGAGAACCAGGCAATATAAAAGGCGTTAGTAGCCTCGTTCGTGACAAGTGCATTGCTCATACACTTACAGGAGAGTGTAACCAGGTAACTCCTCCCCACCCCTGGAAGCCTTCTTTACTATTGCAGTATTGATCTGGCAGAGGAGTTGGCTGCTGGCCCAGGGAATTTTCCAACTTGCTTTGTGCTTCTTGCTAGGAGAAAACATGAAAGCCCCTGGGAAAAGCAGGAGTTCCCACAGAACCAGGAATAAGAGGGGCCGGGCTCGTGCCAGCAAAGACACATCCAAGCTGCTGCTGCTGTATGATGAAGACATCCTGGAGAGAGATCCCCTGCGGGAGCAGAAGGACCTGGCATTTGCACAAGCCTATCTAAGCAGGGTAAGCCAGGCCAGCAGGTGAAGCGGAAAGGAGCAGCAGACACGGGGAGTCCTCTAACGCTGCTCAGGTAGCAAGAGATGAAGGATTGCTACGTGGCCGTGTTTTCCTCGTGGGTAACGTGTGGTCCTGCTGCTCCTCGCAGGTCCGGGAAGCCTTGCAGCACGTTCCTGGGAAGTATGAAGACTTCCTTCGGGTTATCTACGAGTTTGAGATCAGCACAGACAAGCGAACGGCCGTGGATCTCTATTGTACCCTACAGAAGCTGTTGCATGAATGGCCACAGCTGCTCACAGATTTTGCTGCCTTTCTTTTACCAGAGCAAGCCTTGGAGTGCGGCCTGGTAGGTAGAATGAGAGGAGGAGGCCAGGTTTTAAGCAGGTAATGTGAATGCTTGTGGGAGCCAAAGAATAAGGAAGGTAAAGAGCTGCTAAGTCAGTTGCTTCTTACCTTGTTGGTTTAATAATTAGTGGTTAAGTCTCAGTGTTACTTTGGAGAATCCGAATGTGACTGCAGCGACTGTGCAGACACAGCAAGTGGAATGGTTCCCTTGTCTCACAGATCAGCCTCCCGCTTTGTGGGACAGATGTTTCCACCTGGAATCCTCTGTCCTACAAAACTCCCGTCTGCCTTTCGCTGTCTGCTGTGCCTCTGATAGGAAGCAGAGCTTTAGAGCTCACACAGATACTGGTCCACAGGGACGTGTTTCTGTTCCACCTCTCCCCACTTTCGCACTGGGTGCCAATAGGAACGGGGCACAGGCGGCGAGCGGGGCGCTTCGCAGCGCGGGTGACCCACGAGGCGGTGGGGAGCGGGCTCTAGAACAGGGGTGCTGAATGCTCTCCCTGTGCTCAGTTCGAGGAGCAGCAGGCCTTTGAGAAGAGCCGCAAGTTCCTCAGGCAGCTGGAGATCTGCTTCGCTGAAAACCCTGCCCACCACCAGAAGATCATCAAAGTCCTGCAGAGCTGCACTGAGTGCCTCCCCCAGGAGATCGCCGAGGTAAGCGGCAGCCACGTACCTCCTTCCTCAGCAGTCAGCCTGCTTCAGTGTTCCCCGTGCTCCTCTCGGAGACCACAACGTGGGAGAGAACTGAAGCTGCTCCTTCAGAGGCTTCATAAGTAATTGGCCTCTTTGTCTCCTCTCTCCTACCTCCACCTTGCTTTTATCTGTTCTAGTTTAGTGCTACGCGGTCTCCCTGGGCTTTTAGAGGGGTATCTCTATGCTAATCATAGACTGGTTTGTGTTGGAAGGGACCTTAAAGCTCCTCTGGTTCCAACCCCCTGCCCCTCTCCTGGTTTCTTGTGGCCCCCTTTAGGTCTTGGAAGACTGTTACAGAGATGTGCCATGGTTTCAGAATACCCATGAACAGTTCCGATGCAGGCATAAACTGCCGTGCTGGGCTCTCTTAAGCCCTGGTGCTGCCCTTGCTTTGAGAGACCCTTCTGAGAAGAACATGCCAACATGGACCAAAGGCCTCATTTTCTCTGCATTTCTCCTTTCCAGCTGAAGACCCAAATGTGGCAACTGTTGAAAGGCCACGACCACTTGCAGGATGAGTTCTCTGTTTTCTTTGATCACTTGCGGCCCTCTGCCAGCCGCATGGGGGACTTCGAGGAGATCAACTGGACAGAAGAGAAGGAATATGAGGTGCAGCAATGCTTTCCCTAAGACCCCAAAAGCTAAAAGAGGAGAATCCGGATTTGTTTGAGCTTGAAGACCTCGACTTGAGGCTGCCTTTGCAGAGCGAGGGAAGCAGAGGGCTGGGGTAGCTGTTGGTGGGCTGAGCAGAGTTCCTAGTATGAGGTGTCCCTGCCTATGGCAGGGGGTTGGAACTGAGTAATCTGAAGGTCCTTTCCAACCCAAACCATTCTATGGTTTTCCAGCATTTATGTCTTAGTGGGAGGTGTCCCTGCCCATGGCAGCGGGGTTGGAACTGGATGATCTGAAGGTCCTTTCCAACCCTACCTATGATTCTGTAATTGAACTTGTCGTGTCCTGGGCCTGAGCTCAGTTGTCATGGGGAAAATGAAGTTGAGTCTGCCATGATGGAGCAGGGTTTGTGTTTCTCTCTTGTAGTTTGATGGGTTTGAAGAAGTGTCCCTGCCAGATGTGGAGGAGGAGGAGGAACCACCCAAGATGCACGCAGCCTCCAGAGCGAAGAAGCGGAAAGAGATGGGTGGCCAGAACAATGACAAGGTGGGCCTGGGGTGTCTCACTCGTGCACGTGTCTGGACTCTGAGCAAGCGCCCGTGAGGGTAAATGTCTTCTGGAGAGGCAGGGCAAGAGCTGCAGGAAGGGGATTGAAAGGTTCCTGTTGTGCTTTGCTTGGCTAGAGGCAAAATCGCTTCAGTCCTCTCCGGGGGTGCGCAGAGTGGCCCAGCGCTGCTGCTCCCTCTGGGGCTCACCTTCCCCTGCCTCTCACCTTTGTGTTCCGTGCACATTTGTCAGCTGGAGTATGTCTGTTTCCAGGAGGTCGAGTGGGTAGATGGGATGAAGGAATGTTCATGTTCCTGCCATGAAGGGAGTAGCGATCTCAAGCTAAAGAAAAGCAAAAGGAGGACCTGCAGCCATTGTAGTAGTAAGGTTAGTTGATAGGCCCGGTCACTGGAGTGGTGAGTGGGAAGTAAGAGTCCTGCCAAGAGCCCCCTGTTGTGATGATCTGTCCAGCCTGGTGTGCTGAGGAAGAAATAACTCCAACGATGACCAACGGCACCTTCCTCTTTGAGCTCTGACTGCACCGCCCTTCCCCTCTCCATCTCCTGCTCACTTTCCACTGCCCCTCCTTGCTGTGCTCAGTAATGCGAAGTTGGGTGTTCTTTTAAGAATAAGCTTTTTAAATGGAAGATGCTTTTGTGGCCACTGTGCAAAGAACTGTGCCTCTTCATAAGGAGAAAGTCATCCAAGTGCCAACTGAAGCCTTTGTGAGGGCTAAGGAGTGCTTTGGAAGCAAAGGCTGAGCGGGTAGGTTGGAGGGGATCCTGCCCCAGCTGTAGCTGTATCCCTCTCTATTGATCTGCAGGTGTGTGAAAACAAATCCTATAGAAACAAGGACTCTCAAGAGCTCAGTGCAAACCTCGCTCAGCAGGAATCCAGTCCTCAGCCGGAAGGGAAGGCTTCCGGAATGCCTAAGGAAGCGGCAGAAGAAAGCCTGGAGAACAGAGATGGGGCAGAGGATGTCCAGAGCAAAGCAAACACTGGGTCTAGGAAAGCAGAGTCTCTGGCTTCAGGTACGTAACAGCCCATGTCCAGCCAGGTCCTGGCAGTCACCTCTGCGCTGGCGCACACAGGTGGGAAGAGGGGAGGTCTGATAATCTTCCTTACCGATGTTCACCCGCTCTGGATGCTCCAAACATGCGTTTATCGTGGAGTTGGAAGGGACCTTAAAGCTCCTCTGGTTCCAACCCCCTGCACTTCTTCCCCCAGCAGCTGGTTGTAATAACCCGCAGCGGTGAAGAGCACTGCAGTACAGGATGGGTGAACTGCAGCCGGGGTTCCAGAGCTGCTCCGGGGCTGTGTTCTCATTCACAGTGTAGGCAGTAACCATAATGAAACCTCCCCAAGCAATCCAGCAGCTCACCTCCGCTTCTGTGGCTTCCCACAGGATCTCACCTGGAAGGGAAGAGCATCTCCAGCAGCCGGGAACCTTCTGAAGAGCCGGCGCTGCCCGAGAGCCCTCTTCGGGAGGCGGGGGCCGGCGCTGCTGCTCCTGCTGCGGAGCACAGTGAGTGCTGTGGCAGCGGCCCCACATGGACACAGCTCCAAAAAGCTCCTCTAAAACTACCTCAAGAAACCAAAGACTGCTCTGGCACTGCGGGCAGCGAGGGACGGGCCCAGCAGCAAGGAGCTGCGGCGCTGCTGCTGCCCTCGCGTTCAGCTACGGAAGAGGGTTTAATGGGATCGAGTTCCTCTTGTGGACAGACTGAAGGGCTCCATCCTGGCTCAGCAGCTGCCTTTGGGCACGCTGCAGAATCGGGAGTGAAAGAACTCGAGGGCTCCCCTCTGCTGCTGGGAGGAAAGGCTGAAGCAAAGCAGGGCTGGGTGACACCGGCGAGAAGAGCAGCGCCTGGGAAGAGCCGCAGCTCCCCGTCCCCTGAGCGCTGTGGTTTGGAGCCGGGTGAGCTGCGCTGCACTGAGGGCGCATCCAAGTCAAATGCAAAGCGCTGCTTCCAGGGGCAGCGAGAGGACAGAGGGGTTCCTCCCTCCGGGGGGCAAAGGGATGAGGAGCAGCAACAGCAGCGAGTCACCGAAGCAACCGTGTGTGCCAAGAACAGCAAAGTCAGCTCGACCGGGGAGAAGGTTGTCCTCTGGACCAGGTAGATCTGCCCGAGCTGCTCCTTCCAGCCCTTGAGCGCTCCGTGTTCGGCCTCAGCTTCCATGTTACGGAGTCCTTTGTTTTGTATTCCCATTTTCAACTGTCTTCTGCCCCCTCCCTTTGACTGTTCGTGCCTCGTTCCCTCTCGCCACAGCCTCACTGGTGGCTCTGTGAGAACAGGGTCTGCCTGTGGCACTGTCATTGTAAGGCTTCAAGCTGGGAAAGATTCACTTTGCTATCCTATAAAAAGCTTTAGAACTGGGCCCAGTGCGGCTCTGCCTCGAGCGGGGTCCTGGGATGGGTGAGGGAAGGAGCGAGGCAGGGCCCTGCTTTGCTGTCCTTCCCCAGGAGCAGGCGTCCCGCGCTGTGCCGGGTGTTGCTCAGCTGCCTTCGGGTTCCTGTGCTGTTTGTTTTGCAGGGAGGCCGACAGAGTCATCCTCACCACGTGCCAGGAGAAGGGAGCCCAGCTGGAAACATTCCACGCCATCTCCCAGAAGCTGGGCAACAAGACGGCCAGCGAGGTGAGGGGCTGCTCCCCGCTGCACTGAATGGGGCTGGGGGGCAAGGAAGGAGAAGGGGAGCTTTGCTTCTCCCAGTTGGAACTTGAATTTGATGCTGCATCAGGGAAAAGTAATGCTGATTGGAAATCCAAAGCTCAAACCAAACCTTTGGTGTGTTCTGGTGCAGCCAAACAGAACTGCTCTGCCAAAGGTGTCCTCCCAGTTCCCTTTCTGCATAAGAACCTGCTTGTGGGTTTACCATCAAAGCACAAAGCACCCTCAGCTCCAGCCTGTGAAATGCCCCTGGGGCAGCACCAACTGACCACCTCAGCTTGCATGTCCCTTGTCCTTCAGGTGTCCCACAGGTTCAGAGAACTGATGCGGCTGTTTCACACATCCTGTGATGGGAGCTCTGAAGATGAGGAGGATGCTACCAGCACCAGTAACACGGACCAGCTGTCCGATAAAGATCTTCTGCTTTCTGAGGAGGAACCTGATGACTGAGGGGGTGGTTTGGCCTTGGGAAGCTGTTTGCCACTTTGCTGCTAGACTTGGGCTGTGGGTAAAGGAAAAATGTTTGCACGGGTCCTGAAGAGGGCACCTTTCAGGGTTGTTTTGGGTTCGTTTTCCTGCTACACTCCTATCAAGCTGCACTAAAGGACGGGAGAAAGGTGTTAGGGTGTAAGAGCCTCTAGAACCGACATGGGGACCTCCAGCAGCACACCGGCTGCTTGTGCACACCACAGCCTTTGAACCGTGTAAATACTGTATCATAAGATGTCTGTTTTCATGTGGAACAAACACGGGATTGGAGGGGTTCTGTAAGTTCTCCCCTTGTGTTGATTGTACGTGGGGAAGCTCCACCCTGAGCTGCGTATTTATTGTGTGGTCTGATTCTGACAGAGCAAAGGCGAAAGAAGCCCCAAACCATACAAAAGCAGCCCTCAGAAAAGCGGCTCTCCTCTCCAAGCCCAGAGCAGGGAGCTGCAGGACTCGAGCCAGCCCCTGGCAGGGTTTAGCTGGAAGGAGAAGCAGCAGTGGGGCCATCCTGAAAGCCATTCCCTTTATTCTAAAAGCGATCCTTCTGCACTCCAGTAATAAAGCTGAGTTAGTCTGACTCTGCTTCATCCTCAGATTCATCTCCTTCCAGCTCAGTTTCGTAGCACTGGGAGAGAGTCCTTAGCATGTGCAAGGCCTCCTGGAAGTCATCCTGCTCCACTCCAGCAGCGAAGAAACTGGCGCAGCGCCGCGTGTTCAGCTTCTGCAGGTCCTTGTACAAGCCATAGAGGAGCGTGTGGAGAACTGGGGTGGACTGGAGGGCTGCCAGCACAGGGATGCTTTCCACAGCTGCGGGGACAAACAGCTTTGGGTCAATAGAAGGTTCCTCTGCCCCGGGGCTGCTTCGCAAGCAGTCGCTTTGCTTGTCCTCAGCCCTGCAAACACCCCATAGGTGAGCTTTTGAGTCGTTTTCCTTCCCCTCTGTCAGCCCCGCATCAGCTCTCCCCGTTGCAAAGCAAGTTTAAGGGGTGCTCGTTACCTGCTGGGGAGGAAGCGGGAGGTTTGTCCAGGAGGAAGCCCTGTCTGCTCAGACAAGGAGAGAAGAACTGAGGGTACGGAGGTGGGGTGTAACACGGCTGCTCGAGCACGTGGGATGTGCTGCAAGGCAGAAGGGGAATGAAGTTACCCCAACCTCCCTTCAGTTCCCAGTGAAGTGCCCCCTGCACTAACCCCAAGCCTAAAGCTCCATTACCCACCTGAATGCCCCGGGGAACGCAGTGTGTAAGTAATGCTCCAGGACGTGCTCAGTGCTCTCACAGGCATGGAGGGGAGAACGGGGCTGCCTTCCTGGAGAGCTGCTGCAAAGAAAACCAGCTCAAAACCGCGCCTCAGCCCCGGAGCGGGGACGGAGCTGCTGGTTTGCTATGCAGGGAGTAGCATGCAACTGCCTGGAGCAGCAGATGCTACTGGAAGGGGGGTGAGTGCTGCTCGGTGCTGGGGAGAGCGCTGGAGCTCAGATGTTCCTCACCTGCTGTGTCTCTCCTTGCAAACCCCTCGGAGCACAACGGACTGAGCGAAGCAGGAGCTGTCCTTTCGCTCCCTACACGAAGCCAGGGACTGCCAGGGCACGTCCTGGTGGGTGCACAAAGCCTCAGGGAGGGAGGAGCCGTGGAGGGCAGGAAAGGGAAGAGAAGCCCACGCAGCTGCAACCTAAGAGAGGGGGTGACAAGCGCTGCCCTAACAGCCACTGCCCGCAGCCTGCCCTGCGCATGGGGATGGACGTGGAGCAGAACAGCTCCCGTTGGGGCTCGGATGGAGGTCGCTGTTCTTTAACCCTCACCTTTCTCCCAGAGAAGTTGAGTGTTTCAGCGAGGTGCAGAATGGAGCCCTGGGAGGAGCTGAGCCGATAGGGAACAGTGAGAGTATCGAGGGCTGCTGCCAGGATGGCGCTGCTGTGGTAGTTGAGTGAGGCCTGTGGAGGGACACAAAGGGAGCCGTGACAGGACAGGGTCCATTGGTTCTTGGGTGTTGAAGTGCAGCAGATGCCAAATGTGCTCTTGTGGAGGCTGTGCTTTAATGGTTCAGGCTCTCTGCTAATGTCATCTGCTTGGTGCCCGTCCTCTTGTCAGCAGCTTCTGATGGCTGAGCCAAGGCTGCAGCACCAGACTGCACAGGAGCAACACCACAGCAAGCACGTTGTCACCGCTGCCACTGATGCAGTGCATGAGCAGAGCAAAGGCAACGGGGTCCTCTTTGCTACGGTATGAAAATGAGAGGGTGGGGGTGAAGCCTCAGGGCCAAAGCAGGGACCAGGCACACGTACATCATAGGTGATATATGGGAATGTAACAGGAGGTCGGGGCTTGAGTCCCAGGCTCCCACGGAGGGACAGGGGGCAGAAGAGGGAGCTGTGAGTGGAGAGATGGACAATTCCCAGCGCTGTGTTCATCAGTCTGTAGGCATTCCTCTGGGAATCCTGGAGGGGGAGAATCCAACCGTTACAATCTGCACCCAAGGACCCGTCTGATCCGCACCAGGCACGGAAGCAGCGCCTGATCTTGGGGTTCTCCCATTGCCTACTCACTGCCACGCTGCTCACGGCCGGAGTCAAGCCCCAGCTCAGGATTCCTTTTCCTGAATACTCATCACAGAGCAGCTCCGTCACCTTGGCACCAACTCCCGAGAAGCCGTTGTGGAGGTCACAGAGAACCTGAAAGCCCTGTGCAAACCAAGGGCAGCACCTGAGAGCCTTCGGAACCTCAACAGGAAGGGTCCTGGGAGCAAAGGGCAGCGGGGGCCGAGCTCTCCAACCTGAAGGTAATCACACTCCTCAACAAAGTAGTGCAAGCGGTCCTCCAGCTCCTCCATGCACGCAGGGTCCTGCAGGAGACCTTCCCCTTGGGCAAAGGCTTCCAGACACCCACAGTCCCTATGGAAAAAAGGAAGAGTCAGAACGAAGCTGATTCTGTTGCCCCTTCATTCCTCCTTGAAGGCAAAACGCAGCCCTTGGTCCAGACAAGCGATTGCCATACCCATCGTGCATGTACTGCCGGATGACATAGAGGCTCTTAGGATGCAACTGCACATTGGGGTGATCGGACCAGAGCTGCGCGTGGCTGCCCGAGGGAACTTCCTGAGCAGCAGCGAGTGGCGAAGGGGCAGGAGCTGGACCTGGAATGGGAGATGGGAAGAGGGGAGCTCCTGTCAGCTCCAACAGCCGCTTGCACGCGAAAGAGCAGGTTTTGTTCTCCTCTCATTCAGTTTCTTAACCTATTTACTGCTCTTTGACCCCTCTTCCCATAGTTTTCCTTCTCAGTCACTGACACAGGGGCAGCCCCAGGCCCCGCGGGACAGTACCACCGCCGCATCCCTGGCGCTGCTCAAGGCCAGGGTGGGCACAGGGGCTCGGAGCCCCCCGCTCCGGCGGAAGGCGGCCCCGGACCGGAGCAGCCTTCGGGTCCCTTCATCCCAACACGCACCTCGAGCCGCGGCGCTGCCGGAGGAGGCCTCTTCCAGCGGGAGCAGCGCGGGCCGGGCCGCTACCGCTGCTCCAGCGCCGCCCGCGCCCGCCCTCCCCGTGCGGCTCCCGGGGTCCCGCGCCGCGGAGCCTCCGTCCGGACCGCGCTCCAGGTAAGCGGCGACCGCTCCGTTCCTGCAACGCAAACCGGGGCGGCTGCCGGCGG
>JAOEHX010056743.1:0-21293 GCA_025448015.1 Bolborhynchus lineola
TGTGTCCTTCCTGCTCCTGCCTGCTTCCAGCTGCTAGTAGGGATGGAGATTATGGAAGGCTGGATGTAACCTTCCTCTTTGGGAGCAAATGAAAGGAGACCAGAGCAGGAAAGCGCTAGATTAGACATACACTTAATGGGTACGTGTCCTTGGTCCTCAGGTCATACTCTAAGACAAGACTACAGTCAGGACTTCATAGTGTAAGCCAAAGCCTGCTCCAAAAGGTTTTAATTTTATTATATTTCTCATACTATATATTGCAGAGATAGTATGTGCTAGTCCATCATATTCAGTTCAATAAAAAGATAGTCCTTCAGCAGAAAGCATATAAGGGCAGTGTCTGTCTTAATACAAAGCTGGATATCATTAATGAAAGCCACTCTGTTGATTCAAAGGGCTAAAGTGAAAGGCAATCAGATGTGACCTTGTTCATTTGTAACATTAAGTGTTTCAATATAAATCAGTCCTGACTGCAGAAACCTCTCCCTACTTTCTCTGAGAGCAATAAACAAGTTGTATCTTTATAAATATTTATTGACAATATAGGCAAGAAGAGTAATAATTGCAGTATTCAAATAACAAACTTCCTTTAACAGCATCCTGTATTGCATTTCCCTGTAATTGTAATCTATCTTCACAGATAAATTCTTGTTTAGTGGCCTCTTAACAGGTAATAAAGATGTCATGTAAATTCGCCTGTTGTGTTGAAGAGAAAAAATTAGCTGTAACAGATGCTAAAGTTCAGGGTATCTTTAGAAAGTCAAAGCAGTGCAGGGATGGACAAAATGAGAATGCATTTAACACCCAGGAGAGCAAACACGGCGGGTGGTATGTGTTGCAGCCAAGCAGTGGTTGCAGGAATACTGCCAGTGCCCTGCCCCTGTGTTCCGTGATGGGATGTGTTCCCTGAGATCCTGCACAAAAGGAATAGTGGGAGAAGACTTTGGCTCAGATTTTGGCTGTGAAGGTGTTGACTGACACCTTGGAGATACCTTATCCTGCACTTGAGTGATAGATGTGAAGGTCCCTGTTGTGCCAGGTTGCTTTGAGTGGGCTCGGGTCTGTATAAGAATGGCGTAATATTATCACCTTCTTTAGGATTAGGAAGATTAGTTATTTTGGCACAGACTGAAAACAGTGCAAGAGAGCTTTTTGGCCAGCTGGATTACAAGATAGAGAGTTTATACAAGTTCTGGGAAGGAGAAGGACATGTGGGTTGAGCCAGCAGATACCAAGCATCAGGCTCTGGATTTTTCTGGTGCTCATGGTCATTGCTCTAGTGCTCTCAGGCAAAGTCTGACCATCTCCTGGTTAGGACAACACCTTAAAATGATCTGAGGGAACCTCGAGACCTTGAACACTATGAGTGCACCAGGAATGACCTCAGAGCTCTTTCCTTCCACCAATCTGCCTTTGGCGTGAGGCTTTGCTTGCTCTCCAAAATGTCCTGTTATTAAGGCTCCCAATGTTCCTGATGGGTAAAATAGCCAGCTTTCCATTTATCCTGCCTATCAGTTAGACCTCATTTAATATACTATTTATCTCTCCATTCCCAAGTTGTTTGCCATACACGGATTTAAAATGTTGTTTAAATCAATCATTAGTAGTGGACTTCTATAGTAGGAAGAAGTTCATCACTGTGGGGGTGTTGAGGTACAGGAAGAGCTTGCCCAAAGAAGCTGTGGATGCCCCATCACTGGCAGTGCTCAAGGCCAGGTTGGACAGGGCTTTGAGCAATCTGGTCTAGAGGACGGTGTCCCTTGGAACTGGAAGAGCTCTTAAGGCCCTTTCCAATCCGAACCAGCCTGTGATTCTATGCCTTTTCTGGTGTCATTAATTCAGTACCCGTGATTTCAAGTTTTTACTTCTTTGTTAACAATTTTGTGTAATAGGCTGATGTAAAGACTTGTTATCTCATTAATTTAGAGAGTGGGCCTATTTACAAGTAACACAAAGAAATACTGAGCCCATTTGGTTGATCTGGCTGCTGGGGGTAACATCCCATGAAACTGAAATGTCATCATATTTTTGATAAGCCTTCCAGCAAAGAAGACACTTTAAAAAGAATAGGAGGAAGACCAGAGAAGTAGCTTTGAGGATGTGCTGAGCTTTTCCCAGACAGTGAGAAATATATATTGGAAAATACAAAAGGATTATGTGAATATACAAGAAATCTGGCACTGAGGAGGCAGCCTGACATCACAGGGGAAGACTAATTCTTTATAGTCACTGCAAGGTGAGCGGAAAAAGGGGACTGGCTGTGAAGAACATTGGTGTAGAGATCCAGTGGGTTGTGGAAAGCTAGTGGAAGAAGCCTTAGTCAGAATCTCTAGCAGCAGAAAACATCTAAAACTGAAAAAAATTAAGTTCTCCATTTGCTTAGAACTTGGCTGTTGCTGGAAAGACTCCAGAAAGTATTAATTTGTATATAGATAGCTTTTAAATCCCTAATGATCAGAGTTCACTTGCATTCTTTAGGTGTGCACAAGACCTTTATCATTTGCTTCTTCCATGCTGTCCAGTGTTTACACTGCTCTTCCAGATCAATAATTATAACTATTAGAAAAGCTGGAAAAGTTTGGATTCTCCTTCCCCATCATTGCTGGCACAGACGAAGTGATCAGTCAGAGAGCATTTCGCCACCAATGGCACAGCAATGCTGAGAATCACTTTTAGTGTACTCACTTTAATCATTGTGCATCATCCTTTAAAAAGGCACAATCCACTTCCCAATGAAGGAACACAGAGAAATTTCCATCAACTCTCAAAGGAGTCATGAAGGCCTTAGTGCCTGTGAGAAAACAGCTTCTTTAAGTACATGCCAAGGTAATCTGTACCAGACAAACAAGCACCTTCCTTTTTCTGCACCATCTATAATTGAAGTCACCAAACTTAATATATGTGGCCTGTTCAGATGTTCCATTGGAATGAGAGCATTTTTAATGCCACATAGCATCTAATTAAGAAGCAAAGTAGAGCAGGTAAAATGGTAGACGTGCTCTGCAATAAAATAACTGTTCAAGGCATGATAAAAACACACATAATGAAAATGGATTACCAGGCACATTAAATAAAGCAAACTCCCCTTTCTTTGATGCCTTGTAGCAGATACTGATTATAGAATCATAGAATAGTTTGGATTGGAAAGGACCTTAAGATCATCCAGTTCCAACACCCCTGCCATGGGCAGGGACACCTCACACTAAAACATGCCACCCAAGGCTCTGTCCAACCTGGCCTTAAACACCGCCAGGGATGGAGCATTCACAACTTCTCTGAGCAACCCATTCCAGTGCCTCACCACCCTTACAGTAAAGAACTTCCTCCTTATATCCAATCTAAACTTCCCCTGTTTAAGTTTGAATCAGTTACCCCTTGTCCTATCATTACAGTCCCTAATGAAGAGTCCCTTCCTAGCATTCTTATAGGCCCCCTTCAGATACTGGAAGGCTGCTATGAGGTCTCCACGCAGCCTTCATTTCTCCACGCTGAATTATTTTGCTGCGTTATAACTTGTTAGAGAGAATCTTTTGGTGGATAGTGCATTAGGACAGGATGTGGACCTCCAAGGTTTGGCCTTGGTTCACTCACACGCTCCATGTGTGGCCTCAGGGAAGCCTGTGAGTCTACTTCTGCAATTGGAGAATTAAACTTAATGCTCCTTGGAGTCTTTTGAGCCTTGGAGATAACAGAACAATGAGGGCAAGGAATGTGAGCAGATAAAGAGTTGTCAAAGTTTGTCTCAGTAGGGTTCCCATGGGCAGTGTGGTGTGCAGGATCCAGCTCACTGCTCTGCAAAAAGAGAGGTTTTGTCTGTGTTTGGAAACCACTGCAGTGTCAGTTATTTCCTCATTTCATCTGGCAGGTTAAAAAATAGGAATACTTTAGAGGAACTGAGTGCAAAATAAGTTTCTTACTGAAAGACACGGAAAAGTCCCTCTGTGGACAGTCTCTTGCCTCCACAGATTATTAAAGGAACTGACAGGCACCAAAAATGGGGTGGGTCCTGTTTTGCTTGTTTTCTAATGAATAAAGGAGGCATAATTTATTTTCCTTGGTTTTGGTTTTCATTTCTTTCATTTTCTCATTTTAGAAATGGGAAGAAGGTTGGGTTTTTCTGGAGTGCTCACTGGAGATTTCAGATCCTGCTTCTATGTCTCAGTCTGTGTTTAATTTGAGAGAAATGGGGCAGAGCACCTTTAACAAAAGAAAGCTTATTATCCCTCTGATGTTAAAAGAGATTGAATTGAAAAGATGCTAATTAGAAAAAAAAGTATGACTTTCCAGGTTGCCAAAGTTTGAAGGCCATATAGTTTCAGAGCAAACATCCAGGTTGTTTAAAGCTGCACTAAACTGCACCTTTTATTCTTTTCAGGTGTTCAACAACACATAACTATGACCGGGACAGGAGATGGGGGCACTGTGCTTTGTTGCCCAAAGACCACAGAGGTAAGGCAAGCCATTGCTGAGCTGCTCCAGGTACCTGGGTCCTACTTTGCCACCTGCAGTAAGGAGTGACGGGGGATAGTGCCTTCAGTGCTACTTTTATTTGGTGTACACAGAGAAAGCCTTCATCTTAAATGTTTCCAGGATCTCTCTGTGGCGGTGCACAACTGTAGCATGAAATTGTGAATACTGCTCAGTCTTTAATTCACTCTCTGTTGAGTAGTTTGAAGTCATGGAGAGAAATTACTGTAACGTCAACACAAAAATCTGAACTGTTGCTGAAGCTGAGCACAGAGGGATCATCTTCTGCTTCACAGGTTGGATGTTCCTATTAGTTTTGCCTTCATTTAATCAGCTGTATTTTCTGTATGACCAGTTAGCTTTTTTGAATGTACGAGAACATTTCAGTTTGTACAATACACAGCCATCACTTCCAGCTCTGCTTCTTTGAGATCTCATGGTAAAGAGTAGAGCTTCAAAACCAGACTTTCTTGAGCTTTGGATTGTGTCAGAGAAGACAAGAGGACAGATTCATTCATTGCAGGGTACTGAGGGACCATGCAAGGGTTACTTTGCTGAACAGTGCTATAACTTCATGTGGTCACCACACTCCAGTGCTACAATTACCTCATTGTGAAAGTCTGGCTAAAACAGGAAGCTCAGGTCTGTGGCACTCTTATTTCTGTATGAGTCACTCTCATTGACACGCTGGGTGAAAGCACCATGTCCCAAGCAGTTTTAGTGGGGATCATGCGTTCCTGTCCTCAGCAGTGCCTTGATGGCTTGGTCCTTGCTTGTCTCTGTCTCCTCAGCTCCCTGTTTCATGAGCTGGATGCTGCAGAATCTCATTTTATAAAGAACATATGTAACTAATTCCTAGTTTATACAGTGACAGACCAGCACTGAAAAATCTGGTGTTGCCCTGATTAGACTTGATTCCCCTAAAGGCTGATCCTGTTCCTCTTTTCTTCATCTAACCACTTTCGAATGTGACCTGTCTTCTCTGGTCTGTGGAATATGCCCAGATGTCCTTAGATGTTTGCTTCCCACTTTCAAACGAAGGACATTTTCCACCATCCCTTTTCAGGGAGTTTGCCGCCTGTCAGGAATCTCATCACCAAACTGACTGTAATCTACTAGAGCTCTTGAAAAGACAGCGTTAGCTGAATCATGCTGACAGTCTAAAATTAAGCAGTGCACAGCATCATCACTTTAAACTTAACTTTAAATTATTTTCCAGCTTGGCTTTAAAACAGATTAACAGTAGATCAGAGACAAATGACCTAACCCCAAAATAAGCAGTGTATGTGTCTTTGTAATGCAAGTATGTCAGACATGAACCTAGACTTTATAGACAGTTATGCTTGCAAAAGTCAGGTTCATGAATGCCCTCCCAGAGCTTAAAATGTTGGAAGCTTTAACTAATGACTGCTTTAATCCTCCAGTACAGCACTGTCTTGGTGGTGGCTGGCTTTTCCATGAGCTCTCCAAGCGTAGTGTTGCATTTCTGGGATGCATTGTGTCACCTCTGTGCCTCAATCTGCCCATTACCATTGTGCAGCCAGCCCCACATGCAGCCACCTCCAGCCTTTTTGAGCTTGCTGCCTCATTTTTGCCTATTACTCATCACGGCATTGGATAGGATGGTTTGCAGCAAGAAAGGCACTGTGTCTGCCTGCCCCTTGATGAGGCAAACGGGGTCAATATCCTCTGTCAATATATTTTAATGTCGGTGAGGGTTACTGTTTTTTCTCCAGGGAAAAAAGATTTTATGAGTTATATGAGTGAGAGGGGAAAGGAAAGAGAAAAAAGGATGGGGTAGCTGAAAGAGGTCACTGCTGGCTGATGCAAAGACAAGACTATTCCTGGAAGGATTAATAATTTTGTAAAATTAAATTAAAGTTCTTTAGCTGTTAATTTATTTAGAAGCATATGTCTGCTTACATTTTTAAGAAGCAAGCATGGTATTTGTGCTTGGAAAATATTTAACAGATCACCATCCAAGAGAAAAGATTTACAGCGAGGCTGAAAGGGAGGAACGGCGTAATAGCTGAAGGGAATTTCAAGCAAATGGGAGGAAAGTTTGCCTGCTGGGGAAGATAGGTGGGAAGAAAGAAGCAGTCAAATTGAATAATGCTGGTCTTTAAGATGTGGAAAATATATGATTTTGTTGTGCAAAATAGAAAATCTTTGGGACAATCTCAATCACTTTAGAGATGCTTAAAAAACAAGAAAAAAAAAATTTTGGGGAAGAGAGCCTCGTTTGATTGTGAGAGATTGGTGAGGAGTATGTGAACTGGGGTGAGGAAGGAGCTGCTTGAACTCAAAGATTGAAGCACACATTCTCTCCAGGCCAAGAATACCATGTGTATGTGGGGAGTCAACTTGAAACCGCTGGATCTGCTTACAAATCAGTGTTAAGCAAATGTTGGAGGCGTTGATCCAGAAAATGCATCTGCCAAATCCAGGAGAAAATTTAACCAAAAAGTCTTTAGCTTCAGGATGAAGTGAAGCTCAGGTAGGAAAGCTTTGATGGAAGGAGATCTTACTGTGCAGAGGCAGAGCTTGCTGTATTGGCACACAAAGCCCTTGCTCAACCCCCTGGCTAAAATCAGTGGGAACTTTATCACTGCCTTCAGGGGGTATTTTCTTAGGTTTTCATCTCCTGCCCAAGAGATGCCTGTGGAGACTGTGTAGGAGTTGCCCAGTATGAGCCCATTCATTCACATGGGCCAACAGTTTTGTGCATGTACGTATGTATATGCTTAAATGTGCAATTCCCCTATGTGTGGGACTTCCAGATTTTGGGCACTGTTAGGACTACTGCTCTGAACAACTGGATATCTTGGACAAATGGCCAAAACGCCAGGGAGGCCCAGAGTTGGCAGAAAGTGGCAGACAGTGGGTATTTTAAGAGACATTTGGACTCATATGGAAAGAAGAAGTAGAGCAGTGTGGGCTGCATAGGCAACAGGAAGAGGCATCATCCCAGAAGGGGCTCCGGGGAAGAGCAGCCCCAGTTCTGGGGAGGAGAGTGGCAGAAAAGAAAAATTTTTGTAGGAAGATATGGGCAGGAAAGGGAGACAAGAGTACTGCTCATTCAGCAGAGACTCAGAGAGATGAAGCTGAAGTCGAAGTGATTACTAGCAAGTGTTTCACCCATGCGGCTGGGGAGATGATGCTGCGTGCCTTTAGGCATTGGCAGAGCAGGCAGGGACTTGGCACTCCCCTGTTAATGGATAGTTGCAAGTGGGCAGGATTCCCTGCTGGAAACTGTGATGTGTCCATGTACTTATGAGTAGAAGATGTTCCTGGACTTTAGGAAAGGTGGGGAGAGATGCAGAGCACCCCAGGGATGTCAGACCAGAGGAGTGGGTGGGATGTAGTGAGGAACTCCCACTGGGAGGGAAATAGAGGACTGGAAGTGCTTTTCGCAGATTTAATGGGGGCACAAAAGATTGCTTGAGCACCACTGTACCAGCATATGGCTTTGGAGACCGAGTCATGGTTTGCATGTGATGGGAATAGGAAATACAGGATTTTCCTTTTGAGGAAACATTACACCACTGAAAGTTTCATAACTACCCAACAGCAGGAACAGTGGGAATGTCACTGCCTTTATTTGTTTACACTTGATATTATCCCAGAGTGAAACTACCAGTGAATACACCCAGACCCGCTATCAGGTAACAATTACACCACTCTGTTATGAAGTAAATATTTTGATCCACGCACGGGAACCTCACGTTTACACATTGCAGCAAACTTCAGGCTGTACCTTTCATGCTTTACTTCAGCCCCATATATGTGTGCCCGTTTCTATACATTGTATCCCATGCTTAAATCCTACACTCTACTGAAGGAGCACCTGGATTGAGTAACTCTAGAGTTGCCTTTGCAGAGTTTGACTAGCATTTAAAAAGCATTTGAATGCAGGCAAGCTGCTGGGCCAGCTCTGCGGCAGGCGTAAAACATGATGTTGGTTAAATTCAGGGCAGATCCATCCCTCAACACTGCCTGAAATCAGGAACGTTGCATGGCCCACAAAACTCTTTTGACTTCTGCATTGCGCCTTGCCAAGTAAAGCTTCTATCATAGGAGTTAGAGAGATTCCTGGCACATCTCTTCCTCTCCCACTATATTTTCCCATGAGTTAGAAATTCCTTCGGAAACAGAGATATACTGGGCTGATCCAGTTTAATCCTGCTTGGCTTGATTTACTTGGACATGCACTTGTCTTGCTTAATTTTTTTCCCTTTGTTCCAGCTGCCATTAGTTTTGAAATAATCCAAAAATTCATAGCAAATTCTTCTGTCGAGGGCTGTCCTTCGTGTAATTTGAAAGGGAGCTGCATGGCCCTGGTCGTTGATGCTGAAGTGAGAAGCAGGCAGGGCAGTAATCCGGGCAGAGCCAGAGCTGCAGCCTTCCCTCCCCAGTGTAAAGGCACAGCTCCATCTTGTGGGCATTCGTCCCATCTTCTTCATCGCAGTGGCAGCTCTGGCGACTTCATGCGTGTCTCGACCTACCACCTTCTGAGAAGTTACTTTGAGGAGAAGGTTCAACTCAGTGATTTACTACATGGTTTTTAAAAGCTGCATTAATATAGCTGCTATACAGCTGGAAACAACCTAATATAAGTTTTGTTCTAAGTTAATAGCATTAAACCTACTGTGCATTGAACCAAAATGGTTCATGGAACCAAGCTGATGCCTGCTGCAACAAAGAGTGGCTTACCTGGTGCCTATTAACAACTTCTTATGCGGCCTGTCTAGATCACTGTGCAGACAACCCTTGCCAAAACGGAGGGACCTGCTTTCCTGCACATGGCCATCAGATGTACCACTGTACCTGTCCTGAGGAATTCACGGGCGAGGACTGTCAGATGAGTAAGTATCTCCTTCCGTGAGTGTTACAACATGAAATACAAGCAGTAAGTACAGCTTGTTAATGTTTGCTTAATGAAAAGGTAGTGCTGTTGTGATGGGAGAGACCACTGCAGCACGAATGTTTGTGTAGGTGGATTTCCAACTGGTTATGACAGACAATCCATTACTGACAGGACAGCTGAAAATAGCTTGATTATACAATCAAGAGAGACATTAAGCTGTGGGAAACACAAAGAGCCTCTTCCCTGTGCTTTGCTGGTTTTAAGATGTAAATATCTCTAATATGCTTGGAAATTGCTAATAATATCATCTAGTATGTAGGGCAGAGAAACATGAAAAACCAGCAGAATTTCAGGTGATGCTTTTATCCTTTACGTACATGCACACATGGGCTATCACGACTTTTCTTGTGATGTCAGCTTTGCACTTGCACAGCTTCAGGGTAGTAATTTTCAGTGAGAGTTAGGCCAAAAGGCTTTGTCAGGGTTATTTTTCCAGTTTTATGGTGATATCATTCCCAATTTACTGTGTGTCAAACAAGGAATTAGTCTTTTAAACTGAGGGGTTTCAGCTGTGCTTGCTGTTGTTTATTGAATGCTTTTGATAAAATCATTTAGGTTGGAAAAGATCCTTCAGGTCATTGAGTCCAACTACTAATCTAACACAACCAAGTCCACTACTAAACCATATTCCCTGTAGCTCTAGTCTTGTATCCCAACAGTAAGTTGATCCAGTCTGTAGAATAGCCCATCATCTCAGATAGTGCAGTAAAGTGGGACAGACACAAGTATGTACCACTGATTAGAGTTTTTGTGTTTGCTGAATGAACTTTTAGAAAGACTTAAGTAATGGTGATGCTGTCACGCTCATAGGACTTTAGGAGAAACTTACCTCTGTCTTAAGGTCCTGGAGCTGCTGCTGCACTGTTTTAGTACCTTCACATTGTGAAGGCTGGCTTGCTTAGAAGCACTGTCAGCAAACATGTATCTGCTTAACAGAATTGAAAGAATGAGCAGGGAATGATGGAGATTGTGGTGCCCTTACTTGCAAGAAATAACCTCAGAAAGCTTGTGTTGTTTTTGAACTGTGTTTCAGAGAAATGTTTTGACAACAGTCTCTACGAGTTCTTTGATGTGGGCATGAGCTGGTCAAGAGTCCAACAAGGAGCTGTGGAGCACTGCATGTGTGTGGATGGCCAGATTGAGTGTAGGAGTGCTGAATACAAAAGTAAGGCACAATTATCTGTTACAGCTATTGGCCTGCTTGGAGTAGGGGTAAAGGACAGTGAGGATTTCAAAGCTGAGCAGTGTTACACACAGTAATACTGCTTTTGCAGCTCATGTACTCTCCCCAAAAGAGAACATTTTAGCTTTCTTTTCCACATGTGAGCAGTAATGCTGACTCAGGAAACCACTTGAGTGTGTCAATTTTTATTTGAGCAAGCAATTATATGCATTAGGGACAAATGTCAGTGTTTTCTTTGAGATGCAATCTTTATCTGCTTTATGCAAGACTATGCAACAGATTACATTGTCGAGGTGGTAAAATTTCTCCTCCAAACCTGTAACATGCTTGAGAGGCGCACACCCTCCTCTACTCTTCCTTGCACACCTACAATTGCTTCATACTGCTGTTTCACCTCTGGGTTTTCTTCCCAAGCCTATCCCACTCTGGAGTTGCCAGAATGTAAACTCTACCTGCCTCCAGGATCCCACATGCCCTGCAACAGCCCCAGAGTCCCCACGATTTTTGGCCCAACACCCCCATCCCTGGCTGGGGTAATGTTTATATTATGAAGCCTCCTCCTTGTTTTGGGGCTGTGAGGTGCCCAGCTCAGCAGGCCTGGTAGCTGCAGGGCATGTGCTTTGGGTTGCCACTTTCCTGATAAAGCCAGCACAGCACCTCCCTTTTGGAAGGGGATATTATAATAAGTAAACCATATGCCTCACATGTGCTCTGGTACGGCAATTGTGCTGTTCAGCCTGGCTGACTGTTAACCTCCCGAGTAACTGACAGTACTAAGTAAGCTTCATAGAAGTCCTTTAAAATAGGTAGATGCTTTTATTCCCACCTTACAGAACTGGGAATTAAAGCATGGAGAGTTTGTGACTTTCTACAAATCTTTACTAAGCTTTATTTAGGAGAGTAGCTGGCTTTTCTAGGGAGCCCATGGGAGACTTGGGAAATCTGATAGGACTTAATATATCTCGGTCACAGATCCTAAATATTTAACTGAGCTCCTTACTAGATACTTTACTATGAATTTTACGGCAGCTCAATGGCAAAGTTGGAATTGGCAGAACCCTCTGTACAGAAAGAAGTGCTAATGCCATCACCATCACCATTAGTAATAATAATCACCACCCCCATTTTACCTATTGTTCATTGATAATATTTCTCAATAGCTAGGCTGACATTATCCAATAAGAGTGGAAACAATGAGACAGACCTCAGTGGGAAGAAATCAGCAGAGTTTCCTTTTCTTTATTTTACATCAGATGTACGTCTGAGATGAGTAAAAAAGGGAAAACTTCCCCAAAATGCACATGCATAGAGAAGGTGTACTAAAGTGAGTTAAAAGGGACTGATGCTCCTGAATAGCTTGTGCTTCTGGTTTGACCTTTGGTTTCTGCTTGTAGGTTGTGCTCATGATCCTTGCCTGAATGGTGGAGAATGTAAAATGGTTACCCTCAGTGAGAAAATAGTGTGTGACTGCAAAGGAAATTTTGCAGGAAAGTACTGCAATATTGGTAAGTACAACAACCCACAGTTCGGCGGAGAATTTGGAATTTTCTTCTGGGTGGGTTTGGGCTCTTTGTTGTGTTCTGCTTTTGCAGACAGTTTTTGTAATAACTGAAGAGTCACACAGAACAAGTGATTAATGCTGTCCTCCAGTGGAAAACATAACACGCTCTTCACCACCAACACCCCAATTCTAAAATATTCATGTCCTTGACTCCATGGAAAATTAAACACAGAATTCTTAATCCAATTAGTCATAGCCACAAAATAAGCTCCTAGATCCATTTTGCAGGGCCAGCCTTGGAGATGTACTCTACTGCAAACACTTCCCCACTCTATGCATCCCTTCATAAAGTAGGGATTTATACTCTGACAAAATCTGGCAGTTGACTATATTGGGTAGCACTAGATTATTGTGGGAAGTAGACTAAAAGTGCACACCCTTTATTTGAGTTACCTTCTGCTTTAAATTAATAGCACCTTTAGCCTAGTAGAGTTACCTAAAGATCTTTAGTGGAACTGGTGGATCAAGGCAGAGAAATATGTTTTTTGATGCCCACATGGTAGCTTTGTGTTGTTTCCTATTAGTTGCAACATAGTTTTTGATATAATTTTCCTTCAGAAGACTTAACATTTCTCACTGCAGGGGTTAAATCTGCTTGCAAAATTTAATTGTGCACTATATCCTCAAGTTATGTCAGTGGCTACGTTTCAAATTCAGCAGATTTTAGGCATAAGTTACAGTAGATTTTAGTCATATCAGCCTTTCATCCCATCAATTTACCGGCAATGTCTTTCTGAGTATATAAATCCCAGGGCTCATCAAAATTGAGGACAAGGTTCCCAGTAGCTAAGTGGTCGTCTAGTTGCTCTGAGTAGATTGTGGGGTGAAAAATCGTGGTAACGAACAATGGAATTGGCATCTGGTATTCTTTTTTTTTCTCATTCTGATAGTTGGCGTGCTGTAGCCAGCTATTTAAGCTGGGGAAAAAATATTTTGGGAGACCAGGCGTACATCTGGAATGGCAAATAGCAGAATTGGCAAATTAAATGACATATGAACCGGTCTTGAACCTTTATTCACCAGGCACCAGATGAGTTGTGCAAAATGGGCTTGTGATTCTTTTAAGTCCTTCATAAGGAGCAATACTGTAGAGATATCCGTATTTTTGTCCTCTAGGGACCCTTGTCCCAGGCTTTGTGAATGCTGCTGCCTGGATGTGGGTGAGGGACTGTGTGTGCATGACGCATGTGAGACTTGGTGTCCTGGGGAGGACTGTGTGCTGCTCATCTTCACATGTAACTGCTTTTCCAATTCCTATTTTGTTATCAGCTTCCCCTGCCCAAAATGTGCATAAATGTTCACCCAGCATGGCCTGGATTATAAATATCCGGATGACAGTGTTATAGCTGTAATACTGGTTTCTGTCTGACTAGCTGAGAACAAGAAACAAGCAGGTGCTCTTTGATTACTTGAAAATAATCAAGCACACATTTGGTTTGCTAAACAAATGGCTCTAGATGCTTACAATCCATCTGCAGTCAGCTGCCTAACACCCCCACACAAAACGGGAGCTGGAGGATTGTGTGTATGTGTCAGGGCCTTGCAAATGAGTTTAAAAATGAAAAAAGCCTCTTTGCCAGGATTTAGTAATTCTAAATTAACTCAAATAAATTGGTGCTGGAGTCTGTAGACCTGATGGTATCTTCACACTAGGGCCATGGCATTCTGGTGCGAGCACCCAAGCTTGTGCTCTGAGAGCACACAGAACTGATTATGAAATATATATTGGATTAATTTTTTCTTCAAAACTTCAGTTTGATGCAGTTAGCACAGCTGCCTTTTTTCTTTTGTTTTCTTTTTTTACAGCCTTGTATAGTTTCCCTTGTCTAACAGGACTGAATTGTGAAGTTACCCTTTAGTCTGAATAGCTTATGCTTATAGTGCTTGACACAAAGCAAGTTACAGTGTCTCCAAAATGTACTTTATTCTAAATTATTCATTTATAGAGGGAACCCGAACTGGGATGCAAAAAAAGTCTTAATTTTGGTTAAAAAAAGAAAAAAGAATTCAATAAAGAGTAAGTACCCTAAAATGGCATTGGGATGTGATGTGTTTGAGGTCTTCCTGATGTCCCCTGCCCTTGACTTCTACAAAGAATAGCCAGTATTCATATGTTCCTAATGGGAAACCAACTAATTTATTTTGATGTCACCTCCTCTCCCCATCCCCAGTGTAAATAAAGGAAGTGCCATCCTGGGTCAGTTCTGTCTAAGTATTACTGTGACTGGCACCTGCAAAGCAGAGGACAACTCCTACTTTGTAGAGTATACAGTAAGGTAATGTAAGTAGCAGGAAATAACTAGGAAATCCTTTTCCAAGGTGAGGATTTTCTTAGCAGTTGGCTGGACCATCATATCTGATAGACCTTCACCTGTTTTCCATGAATTTGTCTAAGCTCTTTAGAACTCCTTCATACTTTTCCCTTTCACAGCATGCCGTGTCAAGAAGTTCCAGAATTTAAATAGATGTGATGAGAAACAGTATTTTCTATTGTTAGCTTAAAACCTACTGCCTGGTAATTTCATTTCCCCCCTCTGAACAGTGAGTAACAGAGAATAATCATAACTTTTGTGATTTTGCAGCTACCTATTTATCTGTCCATTGTTCCTTTTTTTGGGCTACAGGGTCCCTGTCAGTACTTGAAAATCATCTTTTCACTGATCTTAAAATTCTCTTGCAAACAATCATTTTATATATATATATATATATGTATATATATTGCCAAGCCATTATCATAATGGCCATGCAGCTACTGGCAAATGATGAGCTGACTTTAAAAAAATATGGGAGGTGATAAAAGTAACATAGGAGATATCTATAAAAAAGGAGATTGATATACAAAAGACAGTTTCTAATATAGATTTCTATTCTTTGTGGTAACACATTATTTTCTAGCCCTTAAAGAAGCAACCTCCAGTACTAAAGAAAGAACTGCCATTTTAAAAGAAGTTCTAACACAGTTTATATGCATGAGATTTCAGTCAAGTACAGTTCCGAAGAAAATCAGGTACATCACCAACAAATTTGTCTCCAAACAATGCTGTTTGAAATTGTTCAAAAATCCATCTCAAATTAAGTTTAATTCATAAAAATTTCCCTTAAATATGCACTTTTTTTTCAGGAATAAGGATTTTGTATTAAGAGAGTAGTTGCATTCACTTTGGAGGCAGAGATTTTGCTGAGAGAGATCTGGATCCAGGATTTAGGTGAAGATTCATAATCAGTTATCCAACAATGAGTAGCAATAGCAGTCTCATTGTACAGAGATGTTACAAAAATGGCCCAGACCCAGCCACTCATCACTGATAAATGTGGGGAAGAAGTGAACCCTGAGAAGGATGTGAGGGTGATATTTTATCTCTGGCGCAAGCTGGTATTAGGAGGTGGAGTGGAGAGGGAATTTTTTGGGAGATGTTTAAGTTCAGAAGTATTTAGCTTCATTGGAGGTGGTAACTTGTGAAAAACAGTTATAAACATGAAATTGCAAAATCACTTCAACATTTTATGTTTCATTGAACAGATAGGAGCCACGATAGAGATGCTGGGTGAATACAGCACACACACAACTAAAGGCGGAGGAGGAGCTATTTGGCCAGAGGAAAGATAATTTGTTATAATATGAATTTATGGAGATTTTAAAGGGAATTGGAGGGTGAAGGAAGGAGATGTAGATTTTTTATTAAGTGATTAGTGCTTTTAGGTTTCTGTGGATGAAAACGCACCACTGCATCCACACTACTGGCCTTAGCTGATATGTGGGTGGAAACATATATTTTTGCCCCATTTCTTGTGTAAAAGTGCTTCCTTCTCTTTACCATTGCTTTGTTAAGGGTTTTGTGTTTGGGTTGCTAGTAAATTTGGGAGTCACATTTATGTTTTTAGGTTTATTCCTGATTTACTGAAGGGTTTATTAGTGGGGAATCTTCATTCAGTTTAATTAGTTCTATGATTCTAGTTGCAAAGCTTTTCCTGAAACATTTAGTCTCTGTAGGTGGCTTGGTTGTGTTACTGTTGATCAGAGGAATAATTGGTAATCACATGTGGATAACTGAGGTAGGGTTTAATGCTACTTATTTCAATGGGTTTTCAGCTTTCAGCTGGATTTTTAGGGTCTAGAATTGCCTTAATCATTGGGTGGCATATTGTCCTTCACAGCTCGCTGGGGTTTACTTCTGGCCCATTTGTTGTGTTAGGACTCAGCAACAGTTCAGGGTTTGTTTTTGTAGGGTTTTTTTTTGTGAAAACAAGTTAGCCATGTAATAATTATTATATTACATGTGATATTTTTTATATTTATTATATTAAATATTCAGGTAGCCATGGAACACAGTAAATAAGTGAAATAGATGAGTTATGGCAAATTTTATGCTTTTCATGATTAAACTGAGAAAGAAAAGATACAAAGCAGTGCATGGAAAGCCTGTTTGGATTTGTGTCACTGTGGTCACTGTGGTTGTGGGTTCCAGTAGATGACAGATTTGGGATCATTGGGAGGACTACACAGAGTTTTTTACATGTTTCTACTTTTCTTTGGATTAAAGTTTAAGTAACAATGATGGTTTTGCTGTGTTTTGGTCATGATGAAGTATGAAGTTGTTGAAGTTATTTTTGAGAGCTCTTTATGTTTTCTAGTGTTTGAATTAGAGGGGTACCATAGCTTCAAAGAAAGTATGAGTTGGAATGCTAATTGTGGAAGGTTTATGGTTACATAAGGAGATGTGGTGTTGTATGTCAGAAATAGGTTGAAGATTTTTAGAAAAGGAAGATGACAGAATAGCTGAATATATAACTACATACAGCGAAAAACCGCTCTAGGCCAAATCTTTGGGGGTTAAACTGGGGGAGTTTGAGGCAATAAAAGAAGTGAAAAAGACAGAAAACCCACTCTTTTAGTGGTTGTTTTACTGAAACAGGGTGTTTGCAGTTTTCTACTAATGTAGGTACTTCAGTAAAGGAAATTCAGCTCTGGAGGCTGCAGGGAAAGTTTTAAATCTTTTTCTTCTGAAGGAGACAGAAGATAATGAATCTTTGCTATTTGGTTTGTTTACCAAAGTTATCTATAATCTACTAGAATGCTTTTAGGTTAGTGTTTGATTCTTTATTTTCTAGGATCCCAGAGGAAAAAGAAACAGAAGAAATAGGGTGAGAAGTAATAACAAGGTCAGCAGATAGAAAAGCATCATTGCGATTTGATGTGGCTTAGAGAGGAGATTATGTTTTTTGCTGGGGTACTTTCACAGGTCCTCTGGGAGGTTGCATGAGGGTAGGGCAAGGGTTAATAAGGCAAAGATAATTTAGGGAAAGCCTTGGGCACTGTTGCAGAAATAGTAGTGATGGGTTGGATTTTCATCAGATCTTGAATTACTTCATAATAATTCAAACAGTGCTGAAGTTACATGTAGAAAAGCTAGGTCTAGTAAACTATTACCTACAATGATAAATGGTAGGAGGGATTGGAAGACGAAGGAGTGAGCGTGACATTATCAACTAAGAACCCACCTCTGGTTCGTTGCACCAAATGCCAATATAGCTGATGGTGAACAGGAAATGAGCAGTAAATGTGGCTTTGCAGGAAGATAATTATAAGGTGTTGTTTATGGAGGTATGCAAGAATGGAGAGGCTACTCTGAACTCCCAGGTTTCTTTTTAGAGTTAGGAACCATAATAAAGACTTTGGCTGATACAAATGATAACGCAAAGTTAGGAGGCACCATTTGCATGGAGGATATGGATTAGTCATTTACATTTGACATCTTGGCAAATATGGAGTAGAGAAGAGAAAGCTACTGAACTATAGCAGTATGGCATACAGCAAGGATTAACTCTGTAAGGACTGAGTGACAACGCAAATTCCAAGGAACTGTCAAATATTTCGTTGATCAGAGATAGCAGTAAGTTCAAGAAAAAAAAGGACTTCCTTAGTTTTACAAATAAATGCTTTGCCCAGATGTTGGTGGACACTAAGCTTTCTGTGTTGCCTTCTGTGTTTCTACAGTGGCGTGTTTCTTAGATAACAAGTCTTTGTTTTAATCCTACTATAAACTAACACAATTAATATTAGCAGCTACTAATATGAAGAAGCTGCTTAGTACTTACTGTTATGACAGAATCCCTGACTTGGCAGCAGTGTTAGTCATTGGATGCTAGTTAATTCAAAGCCATAATGCTCTTATTTATTTGAGACATGACAGTGGTGTCAGTTAATTATATTTTATAGAGGGCACATCACTTGAAATGTGAGGGCACTGACATCTCTTAATCCACACAACCCTATTCTGCTGTATAATTGTCAGTTAGGAAGGTGGTTGAAGGTACAATGTGGTAGAAATGGTTCAGCAGCTCACAGGCTTTCAGCTCACCCCTTGGATTAATGCAAAAATCTCCATTACATTGTTTGTCTCTCCCATTGCCTTTCTCCCATCAGCCCATGCTGGGTGCTTCAGGTGCTTCAGAGACCCTTCTCATTACTGGCTCTGTATAGAGCAACTGCTCATCCCTTCATCAAAATCAATTACTATACAGTCTGTTTCTTTTCCCATCCAGAGGCTTATTGTGCTTCATACTCTTGACACATAAGGACCTACAGGTATATTCAAAAGAATAAAAGCTTTCACTATGAATTACCCTGATACTCTTGAAATTCCCGTGAGGTAGTCCGTGAAACAAGTTGGCTTTCTGTCAATATAATATAACACTGGGATTTGTTTGTGGCTGCTGGAATTTCTTTCCCCTACCAATTGGCAGCCTATTTCCTACCTCCTTTCAGCTCTATATACGTGCTTATTTGATTGCATATATGCCTCAGCAATCATTACTGTTGTGTGAGAATTGAAGATAATAGAAAAATGAAATGATAAAAAGCCAGTTGTTCCTCTTATCGAAGATATTTCTTTTCTAAGCTGTAAGACCACACTGACAGATTTCATAGAGTTCCAGGTTTAAAACTCTATATGGAGGAATTTATCTTACCCAGAAGGTAGATTTGTAACTTAACTTTTGTAAGAAACATAAATCTCTTTTTACTTCCGATGATCACAGTACTTGCAATTACAAATGTAGAAAGTTACTTTGAAGAAGAAATACATTAAAAATAGTCTAGTTTCAGTGAATGGAGTGTGCTATCCTTATGTTAGAATGCAACTTAAAGAAACCTTTTGTGTTATATAAATCACTTTGGTTTTGCAGTCTTAAATCCATTCTTATTTTATGTGGCTAATTTCTATTAAATTTAATTTATTACAAATGGATGCCAATTTTTTTCACATTTCTGCTCATTTTCTGGCTCTGACAGATTGTTTATGTGTTTCATTATCAGGCTACAGTGTCAGCAGGGATTTATTGCTGTGTTAGGTGCTGTCAGTCCAGAAGTTTTATTGCTATTCAAAAAACGAGGAGACAGCACAACTATTTGAATCCATAACTTGTTCTGAATTAGTGATATGAATTGTCTCCTGTTGTTAGTAAATCATAAGTCCAAACAGGAATATTGAAATCTAGATAAACATTATAGATGTATTATTGAATTATATAGAAACATAGGTAAGGGGATATATAGCCTCCTTTATTCTTCAGTTGTGATTTATGTTCATTAATTTTCAAACCCTGAAAGCTACAGTGCATGCTGTTATTCTCACCTTCACAGACATGTATTAGTGCATGAAAAATTTAAGTAATTTGTATGAAGCCAGGAACAACACAGTCCTTTGGCTGCTGCCATGCAATCTCTCCTGCCCATACTCATTTAGACTTCATATTTCTATCATCAGAGTGAAAAAGATGGTAACTGCTTTCTTCAGTGCAGTCAGTGCCCACCTGGCTGCCTTCCTAGATCTTTACAGAGATTTTCAGTGGCAAAGGGAGCCAATGAAAGATAAACAAAATCTTATGTGGAGTGCAGTGCTAGGTTAATGTGGATGTCCTTTAAAGCTCTCTGTGTAATTTGTTTCATTGTGCATAGGATTATTGGCCTCATTGCTTTTGGAACACCTGGGTTTTTTTCAGTGTTTTATCTGATGGAGTGAGACCCCTGTAATATTAATCTCCATGAATATTGGAGGCTCCTTCTGTGGTGCATTTATTGCCTGCTCAGACTAGTGGTTAGCTGCACTTGCAGCAGGGGAAAGTGCAGCTTGCTGTTATCAAAGACTTTTGCACCTTTCATCTGTGAGGGGGATCTCATGGCTACCTAAGAAAGGAGATTAGGGAACTTGTAGGTGAACGAAAAATAGATGGATTCAGAGATCCAAAAGACAGGCATCCAATGGGTCAGCTCATGTGGGAAGGAGACTTACACCCTTGCAAACAATGTCTTGGAGAAGAAGACATCCTGCAATGCTGGGGCAATGTAAGCAGTAAACAGTGCAAACGCAAAAAAATTCATTGCTTATTGCTATTCGTTTTCACTGTTTAATAGATGAAACAGGATTAGGTGGAAATATACATTGATAGATGTCTTAGAAAGGCCTCAGAGACATACAAATGCTCTGTCTTGCAAACCAGCTGCTATCTAGTGAGTGCTTTCTCTGACCAGAGCAGGGTATGTAGGGCAAGCACTCAAGCCTTTGCCTCTGGAGCTTCCTGTGGCACTACAACAAGAGTGAACATATGTTCCAGGAAAAGCTCTGGATGAAGGGTGTTCTAATTCCACCAAGATTTTGCTTTAGTTTATGATTTTCTAAAGAATTCCTCCATTGGGTAATTGATAATTGAGACACTGGAGAAGATCTTTTGTAAAGCCAATTCTAAGCAGGAGCTTACATCAGCTGATACAGAGCAATACAAAAACCAAATGAATATTGTATTTAATAAAAATGTAACAGGGTGGTCAGGGATTGAGCAAAGCATTACTGAGTGAAAATTTACTTAAAAATATTCCATCCCAGGATTAGAGCCATAAGGGGGAAAACGTATTTTTATTAACAGAATGAAACAGCTTATCTGGAAGTAAAATACAGCCAAAGGTCAAAAATATTAGCTAAATTTCTGATGAGATGTTTTGGAGGAAAGAAGGTCTAAAAGAATTCACTAACCCAGAATCTTTGTTGATATACTTTGTTTGCCTCTCAGTGCTGTGTTGAAAGAACATTAAAAAATTACCACTGAAAGTCTGGATAAGAGAGGAATTTCATTCAATTTAGGACCTTTTTTTATTATTT
>JAOEHX010056749.1:11745-40016 GCA_025448015.1 Bolborhynchus lineola
AGACAGTGGAGGCCGAGATGGATTGCATCATACAGCAAGGTTGGCAATAGAAAGCACTAACGCAGCATTAACCATTTCAAGTCACTTTGGGTATCTTAAACCCATTACAGTTTTGCAGTGAGCTCCTTAGTGGGCTAGGTGAGTAGCTATGGCACTTGGCTAAGAGACCTTTTCCTAAACTCCCTGGAACAGCCTCTGACTGCTGCTTTGCATCTAGCACCTTTGCTTATTCAGCCCAGAGTTCACTGTGTTGGTAGGAAACACAAGCAGAGTGAAAACAAAGAACCAAAACACCCTATGACGTGTTAACTTCAAGCTCCATTAGAACCAGTGGAAGAAAGATAATCAACACTGTTTGAGTGAATAACCACCATCTTATTGGGAGATACTGTTCTCCCAAGTGTCTAAAAGCGCTTACAAAATATGCTCAAAGCAAGGGATTCAAAAAAGCATAACTAATTCAGATAGAGAACCAAGAGCTCTCCCCTGGTCCTTTATCTGATCACAACATTCCAACCACAAGCTGTGTTTGATGAGCGAGGTCATGGTGACGAGTAAGGAGGTGGCAGCTCAGAAGCATGGGTCTTGCACAGGGTGGGAGATGTGACAGCTCTGCCCTGTTTATATGACTAAGCCAGTCCAAGCTTTGAGATATCATTCTCTGTTTAGCTGCCTCCACTTTAAATGCCAGGGACTCCAGCTGACTCATTCCTGCTTTCCTTCTTTCTATCTGAGGTCAGGCAAGATTTGCCTTGGAGTCTAAGTGCTGCAGATTTCAATCTACTGAATCAACAGAACACCAGAAATACCCTGATTAAAAACCAGACCTGTCCAGAAGGAACAAGATTTATCTTAGCTCCCTGACAAATGTTGGGAGACTGGAAAGAAGCTGAACAGGATGGAATTACATGAGTTGGGCTCCAACTATTCCTCCATACTGTCATGAACACTCTTCCTTATTTTTTTCCCTCTTCTGTGCACCAAATTCCATCCTTAGCAAGCCTCTCATGCTTGATGCGAACCAGTTAGAGAGGTACCAAAAGCCGAGTGTATGTCAGTAGGATAAGGAGGGAGGAGGTTATGGGTCTGAGAGGCAGATGCAGGCTGGATATGTTCTGACACACTCTACTGATAGCCTGAGGAGGGACAGCTCTGCTGAGATGCTGCAGCTGCACCATAAATAGCAGTAAGGTTGGAGCACACCCATCACAGAAATGGATGTCTGCTCCCATCCTGCTGCTTGCATTTGAAGACAAAGCAGCCCAGCAGGACAGTGACAGCTGAAAGCCAAAGAAAGAACTGTACAGGGTTCTACTCCAAGTCACTGGGAAGCATCTCTGCATCAGGAAGAGGATCCAGTCATTCATATACACGCACACACTGACACACACAGGCTGGCACGTGGTTGTTTCTGTTGGTGCTCATGGTTAGTTATCACCCTTGCATTACTCCAGACAAAAAGCAAGCTAACTTCTTCTCCACCTTACTCTGAGGGGAGCAAAGGATGTTTTAAAGAAACACTACTGAGCAAAGTATGTTGTGAAGACAGATTCCTCTGTATTAGCAATCAGTTGAGTAAGTCCAGGGAGCAGTTCAGGCTCCCCTCTGCTGCCCAGGGGGTTAAAAAACATAAGAAAAACTCTTCAACTTGGGAGGGGAGATGGAAAATGAGAGGGTGAAGAACACAACAAATCAAAAAGTGCTTCTAAGAAAAGCAGCAGGATAAACCCCATCCCTACAGTCTGAGAGCACTTCCATGCTATTGATCGGAGAGGCAGCAATGCCCCCACACACAGGTGCGGTGCACATCTGCAAGCACCCTGCTCAGTGCCTGTGAAGACCGTTACCTCCTCCTGCCTCTGTCTGGTCTGGGCAGTGTTTAATACAGGAGCTAGTTCCCAGGAGGAGTTCCTGACCCCTCATTCGTAGTGCATTCCACTTTCCTTTAGCATCTTTCAGTAGTAGTCATCCTTTTTGCCATCAGCTCCCTGCATGTTTGCCCGGTCCTTCTGGTCTTGGACAAGTTCCAGGTCATCATTGTCATCCACCTCACCTCCATTATCCTCCTGTGTGCAGACAAACAGCCAGGAAGGAAAAATCAGCAAGGGCTGGAAAAGGAGACCCTAAGCAGCACGCTATGCTGCTTCTGAGTGTAGCTGTCGTACTACCCAGCTCAGTTTGGGAAATGAAGGAAAACAGGGAAGAATCCATCTCCACCAGGGACCTTTAGGTGTCATCGGCAAGACATTTAGCCAAGATACAGAGGGGGGCATGTGCAGAGCACCATCCCTTATTGCCCAGAAGGCACCAGGGTGATCTCTAGTACTTATGCTCTCGATCTTTGGTAGCCTCCAGTCTTTCTCATAGAAAGATTATCAACTTGACACTGGCTACAGTAGTCCTGTAGCTCTGAGACACAGCTGAAATACTTGGTTTTCAGCCAAACAGAGGGAGCAGTTGCTATCTGACAACCGTAGCCTAACCTGCACACCACCTCCCATGTTTGGTTGCCTCATGAGTGGGACATCACTTTCTTCTGCCACAAATACCTTTGTTCAATAAAGGGAGTAGAAGTAAATGGGTCCAGATTTGTCCTGGAGACCCACTTCACTGAGCAGAGACAAATCTGAAGTCAGTGCTCACATCTGGTTTCCTAAAAGCCAAGTCCTGCTCAGCTCCTGGCTATCAACACATGCAGGTAACAATCAGACCAGAGAGGGAAAGAGGAAGAACCTTGGTGTCGTACAATTTCTTGCTCCTGATCTTCTTGATAGTCATCCATTGGGTCTTCCCTGGGCTTGGCAGGTCTGCCAGCATCCTGGAAAAGACAGGAAATCAGACAGACACTGCTGACTGCCCCAGCCCACTCCCACCCCCTGTCAGGGATACAGCTCTCCTGCATTAGAGCCCCAGGTCTGGAACACCGGGAAACAGATCAGGAATCAGGGGGCAGCAGAGACAATGAGGCAGCCAAACTCCATCTGTACTTTCTCCATCCAGTCCCCCTACCCACATCCTGGAAGCAACTGCCCAGCTCCAGCCTCTGTGGAGAGAGGGTCTCAGAGCCCCTGCACATGCTGCTGTTGCAACAAGCCCCAGGACTGCAGGGAATATACAAGTCATTCAGGGCAGAGCTTTAGCAATCACAGCACAGCCCTATTTGAAAGTCAAGTATTTATGTCACTAATTCTTTCCCCATTTTCACTATGTTCAAGCAGTGCTGCTCAGCTGGTGCCAGCATCTCCCTCTTGTTTGATTTCATTGGCCTGGATGTCTTTTTGTTCTTTTTAAACCTCACTACTAATCATGGTTTTAGAGCCTGACAGATAAAACACCCCTTTTAAAAACAAGCAACACTCAGCTGCTTGTCAAAACAAGCCAACATCTCCCTGATGCAGAGGCTGGGTTCAGACAGCAAGCAGCACTTAGCAGAATAAATGGATTCCCTCTGCAAGCAGGCAGGCAAGGAGGCAGAGCTCTCGTGTTATCATTGCTGCACCACCACCCCAGGAACAGCAGTGGCTGCATTGACCAGACCCTGAGCTTAGGGCCATGGTATTGTCTCTGGTTTTGGTCTCTCAAGTGCTTGAAGAGACCCAGCACCTCTGAGGTAATAGCTGTGGAGTGAGCCATCTCCATTCAATGTCTCTCCAGCCATGCTGCAAATGCGAGGGCTGACTTCAACAAGCAGGGATGGTAGGGCCAGAACAAGTTCTGGCACTGAGCAACCCACCGATTCTCACTCAGAAAGAGGTTTCTCTTGCCTGCCATATCCTTGCAGTGGGATTGTGGATCCATTCAGGAACATGATGTTTTCCTTCCAGTCCTTAAGCTCTCTGCATCCTCCCATGCATAGCTGGGATCTCTCCCTGGCCCCTGCTGGTTGCCCTCATGTCAGTCACCTTCGATGGCTTCTCCTTAGGCTCTTCTTTCACTCTGGGCTCCTTGAACTTCTCCAAACCTCCCATCTTCTCTTCAAAGTCAGGTCTCTCCAGCTCAGCTTCCTCGAACTCATCCTCACCTTGGTTATTGGGATCCTGGGCAGGATCTGCAGCATCATCTGGCATCTGGAGAAGAAAAGCCTCTTGTAAATACCAGGCAGCATATCCCCTCGGGAGACAGAAGGTTTGCTGCCTTCTCCAGCAAGCAGGAAGTGCTGGCTGGTGACACTTCAGTCACACCTCTCCTCAAGCATGTTAGTGGTTCTAAAAACAACCCCCTCAGTCTTCGTTATCCCTCTGAATCCCTCCAGAGCCAAGGAGTTGGGTTTGTTATCGAAAGCATCAACTTAAATGGGATAGCTGGATTCTGATTCCAAGCTAGGGCTGCATCCAGATGACAGCGTTACTCACCATTGGTTCCTGGACAACAGTCTCTTTCTGAGAATGCAAGTTGTCCTCCCTCTCAATCACTCCTGCATCTGCAAGGAAAAGGGGCAGTTACCAGTGTACTCTCTCAAAAGCCATTGTCACCGGTTAGGATTCCCAATGTCGGGAACAGCTGTGTAACTCTATGCCAAGTAGGGATTTATTCACTACAGCTGCCAAAGTTGCTTCCTTGTCCCTAAGGCTGGGGCATAAGCACATGTTGAAGTCTGCCCATAACTTAATGATACACTTCCAGCTCTGGTACTCATATGCCTTCCACCACAGACTGTGTGCTCCTCCCTACAGCACCAAAGAAGCCTGTGTGACAGCAGTGTTCCAATGGGACAGCAGCACAGCCAGGGCATTTGAGCCATTACTGTAGTTCTTCATTCCAACTAGGATCCAGAGTTCAAGGGCTATCGGTCCTCACCCTCCCTTATACCTGCTATGAGGCCTTTTCAGGGTAGAATTCACTTTGATGAGAACCAATTAGTTCTGTTCCTATAAAGGGGGCTGTTGAAAATCAGGTCAGGAAAACATTAAATAGCAGCTAAACACACCTGTGGCAAAGCACCAGGATACAGAATCTCCTCTCCAAACAGGCATCTCTACACACCTGAGCTGTCACCTAAGTGTCACAGTTCTGGAGGGGAGGACTTCACTGCACAGAGTGAACTGAGCCAATGGTTCCAAATCCAGAGCTAAAAATTTACTGTCAAGAAAGCAGGCTGAGATCATCTTCATTACATTTAATAGGATGCAAGTCAGCATTTCAAATGAGATCCTCACAGGAGTCTCAGCTCCCAGCTTCCCTGTCTCACTGCCTTCAGGACTGCAGCAAAATACTAGCTACATGAAAAGCCGTGCACTTAGTCATTCCCCCTCAGCCTAGCAACGCACAGAAGTAGCATTAGTCACATCTACATTTCAGTGTCTTTTTGGCAAAGGCAACTAGCTGACTTTCAGATCTTACAGGTTATTTCCACATGTGCAAGAGAAATTGATGGTAGAGTTTGTTTGCAGCAAAGAAATCTGTTTACAAAGTGTTCACACTGTACCCTGGCCCCTTGAGCAGAGCAGAGCATCTCTGCACAGAGTCTCAGACTGGATGCCTCTGCTCAAAGCCAGTTTAAGCTCTCCCCTGCCTGCCTGGCTTACTGCAATACATCTCTGATGTCTGGATTTGCTTCCCAAGGAAGTCTGAAGCTTCCCTCTTCTACTCATAGACATACATAACCCAAACTACCCACCTTGGTTAGCAGTAAGTTAGTACTGAACAGCACAGGGTTAGGGAAACCATACCCATTTCGAGCTCCTCATCATCTGTCCTTTCCTTCTGGCCTTCCTCATCTGCTATTTGATGCTCTTCCCCTCTCTTCTGCTCAGGTGGCTGTGAGCTGCCTTTCTGCATCTCTTGCCTAGGCTTGGGCTCAAAATGAAGGCTCCTGGGGTGACTGTGTGCTTGTTGTTCATCCATCTGGGCATTCACTTTGTTAACTATGTCTTTCCAGCTGCAACAAGGGCATGAAACAAAACATAACCCTTCTGTTTCAGTATATCAAGAGCTATTTCACAATGCTGCTTTTACATTATGGCAGAGGAAAGAAACAACTCCATCATAAGCAGAAGTTTGTCTTAATTTAACTTTCTGGCTGAACTAGCAGATTGCATTAGTTACTGTGATAACTGCCTGAAACTGAGTATTTAATATGCCAGAAGTACAAAGTTATGCTTTATAAACATGATTTATTGTAGAATTGCTTTAATATTACTCATATGATACAATAACACATAGCTATAAGCTCTAGTTCCAAATAGATACTTACTCATGCCTCACACATACCCAATACAGAAATGATGTGTTTGAAAAAATACCAAACCTAAAAGTCCTCTTTATTGTTCCAACTTCATTTAAAATGAAGATGCTGAAGGAAAACCATAGCGTTTGGGTCTGTAAGGAGGAAAACCCTTTCCACATAACCGGGAAAGCTGCAATACAGAGCTGACAGTTTCCATTGTCTGTTGATGTTTGTTTCAAAGCTACAGTTTCCCCACAAAGCTTCACAACTGGGATGGGTACTTAAGAAGCAGATGTTTATAAAACTCTTCCACAGCATCTGTGCCCTGTACAAACCCAAACAGTGACAACAGAATCAGCTGAAAACATCTGCATGTTGCTTTGATTTACATGGGAAAAATGCTTCACTGCTTCATTCAGGGGGAAGCCGTGTTCCAGTGCGATTTCCTGCTTCTACCACCACTGCTCAACTGCTTTGATCCATCTGCTGACCTGAACAATCAATTATTCATACACAGCTCTATCTGAGAGAGTTCAGGCAACCCCTTTCAGGCAGCCACAGCCAGGAACTGCTTCCTCTATAATGCTTCCACCTCACATTCTCCTGCTGTCCACATCAATATCTATGCCTGCTTCCTTCCTAGCAGGAGTGCCCCGGAGGGACAGGTACTTGATATCAAGATACTTGCCAAATGCAGAACATCTTTCGTTAATGCCTCTCTGCCTGCAGCAATGGCACAGCTCACGCAGATACCCAGAGGCTCAGCAGCAGAGGACTCTGCAGCTTAGCACCGTTCCACTGCATGGAAATGGATTGGAGGTCAGAGAACAAATACTGGTTTGAGTGAAGCCCTGAAATGCCCTGAACACTGTCTCCCAAGGAATGTTTTCTTCCCAAATATCCTCACTCAGGGACACCTTTTGAAACCAAGGATCACAGTGATAAGGACTCTCAAAAGTGACTGAAACAACAACTTTTAACCTGAATAAGTTACCACCTGTTTCAAGCAGGATTACTGCTTGGCCTAGCCTGAGCCAGCTGAGATTTACAAGTCTACTTGAGACACCTGAGTTCTTAAATGCTGAGAAACAAGTGGCCTTTGCTTTAGCAGCTTTTCAAAGCCAGCATAATACCACCACACCAAACCTGCAGCGAGAAAAATCATCACCCAGCCTGCAGTTCAGATTTCCCCATTACAAACCCATCAAAATGCAAACCAGCCACCAAGAGTTCATCTGGAATCTGCTGGTCTCAGCCACCCAATGCAATAGTTCTTGGCACTGGATGCACGGCCTCTTTCGTACGCTGCTGCGGTTTGCTGTTGTTCTTGGCACTGACACCTTCTGGAGAAGGTTGGTTTATGCGCTCCTTGTCACCAAGCTCATGCAGTGTTAAGTAACAGCCTCCAGCTGCTCAGTATGATAGATCCAGGCAAAGAAAAGCCCATCAAGCATACCGTGATCTCTCTCCTTGCCAAACAAATCCAATACTCGCATTTTCTCTTTCACAGAGGAGGGACAGCATCGTCCCTAGGCTCTCCATGGCTGAGGAGAGGCCATTCTGCCATCACAGTTTCAACCCTCACCTTCAGCTACACCCACACAGGTCTCCCCCTATTAAAAGGCAGACTATTCTCCATGCTGTTACTCCTTGTGCCCATGCAAATTCCTTTAAAGGAACATGCAAAGCACAGTCTCTGACCTGGGAACATTTCAGGTTAAGTGAACAAACAAGAAGTGGCAGAGAAGAATGGGAAGGATGAGGCTGAATTCAGAATTAAATCCAGAAGCCTCCTCTACTGATAAAACAGAAATGAAATCTCATTTGCTCCAGTGAACTGGACAGATATGACCTGGACATACACAGGGAATAAGTAAGTTAAATAAGGAAGCACTATTTTCAGAGCCAGGTTTTGGAGCATGGCCAGGCTTTGATGAATTGCAGCCTGAGAAAGACATGTTCTTCCTTTTGCAAAACAGCTTCTGCTGTGCCTGTACAGCATCCACAGCAACAGGATCCTGGTCCCTGACTGGACTCCCAAGTACTACAGCAATACAGGTATCACACTGTAGGAATGATCGACTCTGTTACCTGTGTGGAGTGGCTCATGCTGTTCTCTAAATCTCTGCCCTTTGTAAGGGACTCACCTCCACAGAGCTCTCTCTGTTCTTGCACTAAGAATAGGTCTGGAGAACACACTGTGCTGAGGATGCTGGGTAGGAGCAACAGTCCCATGTTGCAGAGAATTTTAATGCCAAGGCTTCAGCTAAGATCAGATTGTACCAGTTCCAAGCCTTTTCTTATTGGAAACACTGATCCTTGTATTGATATGATTGTTTGACTTGTCTAGATGAAGCTGAAGTTTACTTTATAACTACATCATCTCAAATGCAGGTATGTGGGAACACAGGATGAAAACCTGGGCTGTCTGATGGATTCTGCTGTGTCCTCATTTCTGGCTTAAACTATTGCTGTAACTTCTTCTACCCCATTCTGGATAAAGGCCAATAGTTTCAGGATAAGAGGTCTCAGACCTGTGTGACTTTTCATGTTTTCTGTGGATGAGAATCCCTAGCATCCCTCAGAAGTGCTCTGGCAACAGGAAGCCAAGCTCCATTCCCTGGGAGGAAAGAAAACACAGGAGGGAAAACACAGAGCTTGGGATGTCTTTGCTCTAGAAGCAAAGAAAACATCCTAGTACCTGAATTGGGGCTGGCTGCCAGCTGCTTGTTCGCTACCAAATAACCTTGGAGATGAGAAGCTCTCAGATCTTCAAGGTCTGGTTGTTCCTGCAGAGCTTGGCACATTACTGATTAATTAGTGGGAAAAATGGATTGCAGCTCTAATGTACAACTTATGCCTCTCATTCATAGAAACTGAGGGGAATTTTTAGCCACCCTTGCTGATGCATATGGTGCAGCATATCTCCAGTTTGCTAAACAAAACAGGGTATTTCAGTCACCATCTATGAAAGGGACGAGATTTCTTCCAGTGAGTTCAGCCTCCCATCCCACTCCCTCCTCTTGCTAGTAGGAAATGCATGGTGACCTGATCTCACTCAGGAGGAACTCCTCTTTCTCTCCTCCCCACACAAACACTTCATTAAACAGTTCAAATACAAAGGCAGCCAACAGAGCATGCACCATCAACATAAGAGCCTTTCATTTTCCAGCACAGCACCCACAGCAGTCTGTGCACTCAATTACACAATGCTGCCTGCAACATGACTAGTGTTCTGCTTCAGCTGAGATCAAGACCTGGCAGCAACAGTCGGTTACAAACATTAGATGGCAGTGGAACCAATAACAAACACTTTCTTCAACCATCTTTCGAGTAGAAACCACAATAAGCACAAGAAGCCACAGATGAGCCTGTATGGTACCTCGCAGCCTGAATACTGCAAGTAGAAGGGAGGTTTACTCCACCAACCTTTGCATCTGGACCTGTTTGCTCCCTGGAGAGTGGTGGCTGTCTGGTGCCTGAGGTTTTGCTGCTGCAGCGGGCTGTTTCAAGTCAGAGGGTGACAATCCAGGAGCCTGGCTTTCCTCATTGCTTTGAACATGAATGCGCATCACCATCTTTAGATCCTGCAGAGAAGACACATGCCTGGGGTACACACAAGCTCCTAGTGTGATATCTGAGCATCTCCTTTGCATTCAGGTAGGTTTATGGGCCAGGGAAAGCCTTCATCAAAGAACAACAGATTCAGAAGTGCTCCAAAACAAATCTACAGTCCTACCCAGCTGGCCTGCAGAAAGAGAAGTCTTTCTCCTTCCACACAACCAAAAGGAAGGCTTGGAATTTATCTGGCCCAAGCTTTTCTTGGGTAGGTGGATCTCCAAGAGCAGGAACAACAAAACTGTGTCTAAAAAACATCCCACAGGTTCCCATTGGAAAGTGACTGTAATTCCAGTGTAACCACACTGCAGTTGTCTGGTTTTTAGGTATCTGCTTTCCATAAGCTCCCTATCACCGCAGGAGTCAGGAGAGCTGCTGTTATGATTTACTCTTTGCGGATCCAGCAGGATCCAGAATAAGAACCCGTTCATCTGAGCCCAGCCACTAAACCACAAACTCTTAAGAGCGCACAGGAGTCTGAGACCTGAGGCCAGGACAGTTTCCACATCAGGGAAGTGGAATGCACATATGCAGATCATTACAAATACCAGAGCTTCGAGCTTCAAAGGCAAGGGCTAACAAAACAAGGGTGCAGAACTTACAGGGTTCCCATTTGGCAGACTGTTCATGGTGCGGGTGAACCGGACCACGTGCCCATCTCCGCGTCTCGCTGGCCAGGCTGGCAGAGCATCTGGCAGCGAGTTGGCATCTTGCCTTGGGGCTGGGTGTGGATGGGTAAAGAGCACGTTGGCTTGTGGCCTTGGGCCATCGTTACTGTACGAGTTTGGGCCCTGCAGCAAAGGGCCATTTGCCTGCTTCTGAACCCCAGAGACTTGTGAAGCTAGCGGGTTCCCAAAGGGGCGGTTCTCCTGGTTGACTGGAAAAGCCTGCAAGGAAGAAAGGGTGAGACAAACTCTGAAGGAACAAGCTCAGTTCCCTCCAGTTCAAAACCCTGCAGAACTCTTCTCCTTGGGGTTTCCTGGGGATACCACACCTTCTGCCTCACAAGCTGCAACTGGCTGTTGGCTGGCGCCATGGGCTGTTCCTTCAGCACCTGAAACTGCTGCTGCCCCTTTCCAGCACCTCCTCCTTTGAAACTTGGCATCTTCTGTAGAGCTTCCTTGAGCTGCCTGAACTCTTCCATCTGGGCCTGAGGGGATGAGAAGTGTACAGAGAAACCTCACACAATAACAGTTTTAAACCACTCCTTGCTGAGAAGAGCCACTTTTTTATAGCCAGTTGTTCAGCATGGATATACTACTAAAGGAGATACCATTTCATACATATGAAAGGCTGGAGATAACACCAATAATGTTTAGTCTTTAGCTTTCCCTCCAGATTCCACAGATATTCTGTATTCCCCCATTGCCAGTCTTGCATCTTATTTTATTGCATACCCTGGAAGTGCTGGCCCGTGACACCAATTCGTTGCCCAATGCATTTAGTGCTTAAGCCATTGACACAACTCCAGCCTCTGCATAAGAACTGCATCCTAGGTCCCGTTAGGTTTGGCTCCCCCTCCTCCTGTGCTCACACATGTACCTCCAAGTCAGCTTTTCTCTTTTCCTTCCTGTGGAAGGATTTCCTCATGGATGTGCTCAGCTCGGCAGGGCTGACAACAATCGGCACAATCCTACTTGGCAATTCAATTTACTTTGCAAGACAAATGAGAATTGATTCGCTGCGACTCTTCAGCAAATGCAACACTTTGTCTCTGCTGCAGCTTATTTCTTCCATCTCCAACCCTCAAAAGCAGGGCTTGAGAAAGCTACTCAGGAAGAGCTCCTCACTCCCACCCCAGTTATTTATAGGAAAGTGATGGGGAAAACTTTTCATATGCTTGCCAAAGGTACCTGGAAACAAACCAAATTAGGGTCTGGGCAGAGTAGGAAAGCTTCCAAGCAGCAAGGAAAGTGCAGCAGGAAATGAATTCCTGAGCAGGCTCTGCTGATTTGTGATCTTCCCCCTGAAATTTGACCTTAGCGTGAAGAAAACAAACCAAACCCCAACAAAACCACTCAGCAAAGCTAACATAAAAGGAATGAGGAAAAGAAGAGGAAGCCAAGTTCATGGCATATAGCCCTAGCTAGTGGGAGACTGCTTCCAGTCAGAACAAGCCAGATGGAAGCAGATCCTGTCCCCATCAAAAGCCTGTTAAGGTGGTCAGCCCAGAGGGAAAGCAGCTATAAACTAGTCTTGGGGCACAGACTCCCACATGCTGTTTGCACTCCATCACAGCAAGCTGCGCGTGTATCACTTGATGCCTCCGTGCCTCATTTTACCTGGGAGAGCAACTGATGTGACAGCTACTGCAGGCTGCTTGGGAAACGTGTTAGAATCCTTGGGAAAGGAACATGTTCTCTAGAATGCAAATTACTCCTCTAAACCTTCACCTGCCAGAAGGAAGCAAGACAAGATACAGTGCAAATTGACATGGCAAAGAGAAGCCTGGGGCCTTTGGTGTCTGCTCCTCCACATGGCGCCTCACCCCACTGATGGCAACCACGATTCCGTTCATCTTTGTGATAGGAAGCACTGATCACACGCTGCAAAGGGCTGATCAGAAACACAAACAGAACACTTCAACACTAGGCTCATTGTCCAAAGATCCAAGGAATTTTCTGAAATCATTGGGATCAACCACTGCCTCTTCTGTAGGAGCCAGAAATAGCAGGCAGACAGATGGCTGCAGCACAACTTCATTACACGACCGTCTGGTACACCCAGAGCAGGCAACTGAGCCCTGTCTCCCTCACCCAGGGCAAATCCTTTTACTCATTCCTAACTTTGGCAAGCACTGACAGGGAGCTCCTCCTTACAAACCACTTTTCCCATCGGGCTCAACACTGAAGGGCCTAAAAGTTAAGAGTGGCAGCACAAAAGCTGCCACCACATTTTCCAGTCTGAAGTGCTTTGACTTTTCAGCCTCAACCACCTCTACACCCAAGGGGTTTTGATGCTGTTCCGAGTGTGCACTGTCTGCCCAGCTGAACTGCTGACTGCTTTCTCACACAGCGCAGGCAAACAGCATTTTAAGGGTACTCTGCTGAAGTGGAATTCAGGAGGTGTGAATGAATGTAGGCTTGCCAGGGGCACTGGAGAAGCTTGTAATCTCATGCTGCTTCAATTCCTGGTTTGGGCTCGCTGGACCGACCCCTACAGAGACTAGAAGTCTTTGTTTAGCTTCCAGCAAGTACACAGCAGGCAGCATCACTGCAGAGAGTCCGAGCAGCCATGTGGAGGAGCAGCATAAAAGAGCAGTTCAGTGCTAAGGCATTGAGGCAGGCAAGTCACATACACTGATGATCCACTCGAGACCCCTCAAACCACATCTGACATGAGCCAAAGAGCTGTCAGAGCCACTTAAATCCCTCCTATTTTGCAGGGCAGATCCAGCCAGAACTCAAGAACAATCTTTAGGAGTCAAAGCCCACTACACCCTTCATCTCTAGTTCAAGTTCAGCATCCAGTTCAGGGGAAGAATCAGTTGTCAACAGCATCTAACCAAAACCAGCTCCTTGCTTCTGGGCTTATCCTATAATCCAAGGGAGTGCTTGACAGAAGGCTGTTAATTAACAACAGAAAAGGCTAATTCAGACTGCGAAGTGACTTGTAAAGTGTATTTACAAAGCTGCTTGTGTCTTGGCTCAGCTCAAGAGCCTCAGGCACTGTAAAGACATTAAATCCCCCTGCTTCTCCCAGCACACCCCTCTTTCTCCCTTTCCCAAGTCTCCCAGCTTCATCTGGATGAGCAGAATTTGGTGAGGTTGGGACTTGCAGTGTGCTGAAGAGGCTCAAATCATGAGCACAGCACCATATGAACAAAAGGTTTGTCTTTTCCCCTTGCAGAGGCTTTTCTGCCTCTCTAGTTTTAAGCCACTACCACTTGCATTGCTCCAACAGTACTGAACACCAGCTTCTTCTTTACATAGCTCTTTCCAATTCCCAAATTCCTTATAGATCTCCCTCTCTACTAAGGCTTCACATGGCATTGTAGAAAGGAACCTTTTTGCCAGGGCTGTTGAGTGTCTGTAGTCTCAGCAAGCACCTCTGCATTGCTAATCCTCTCTGCAATTAGTTACAGGCATAAACAGAGGCAACTCCTCATCATTCCGGGTGGAAGTATTCGAGATGCGTGTGAGTGGCAGGAGGCATTCAGGGGTTGGAAAGATGCTGGTTCACGCTCACTTGGACCAGTGGCTTGTGTAGCACATCCATATTTTCAGCTACAGGGATAGATTCCAGGCTGGACAACTTTACTTGTACAGAATGCACCTTAAAACAAACACCATTTTAGGCAACTCACCATACTGGGATACAGGTGATAACCAGATCTATTACTTAGAGAATTCCTGATGGTGCATCCAGACCCCAGTGAAAGATTGTCCCATGTGGCCACACAAACAGCCCCTTGTTGGTTACCTGGGCGTTAAGGAGCTGCGAGTGAACTTCCTGGTGGGCCTTCCGAAGCAGCTTGCTCTCTTCTCTGAGTTTGAACACCGTATCTGCAAGAGAAGAAGGTATTTGCTTAAGAAAGCTCTTTTTGCAAGTGTCTCTCTTCCTTACGTTCAATTCCTCTTGATCCTCACAGATCTCTCCAAGTGCAGGGATTACAGTGAAGCACAAGCTAGGGACGAGGCAAACACACTGACAAACCTGAATCAGCCTTCCTGTCAAGCACTCGAGGGTCCTGCTCACCTAATGAACTTCCTCCTCTCCAGAGTGTCTCTGGTGACTGTCACCATCAGGTCAGGCTCTGGCTGTGCTTGCTATCAGAGTATTTGTTTCTTCATTTCCCTTACCCCTGAACAGCAGGATAGCGACATAGCAGGACAGCTGAATAGCAGGAGAGCAACAGTCACTGCCCCTACCCGTGGTAACTGGAAGGTTGAGAAACAACTATAGGAGAGGTCTGTCCTGTCTCCTAAACCCACAGCAGACCCAAGGAGGTTCCCTCCTACTGTACAGAGAAGCTGCCTCTTAAAGGATGGTACAAACAAAGACCCACAACACACAAAGCAATCACAAGACAGCTTGGTCCTCAGGCACATGTATTCCCTATGCTGTTAAGTAACAAGCTTGTGCCTTGCAGCTCCCAGGTTGGGCTCCTTTCAAGCTCTTTGCACACTAAGTACTTCAGTGACAAGATACACAATGCACTTACATTTCACTGCCTGGAACATAATTGTGTATCCTCCAATAAAGACTGCCAAAGAATATCAGCCTTATTTGGGATGCTAAAGCTCTCTCACAATATTCAGCATTGCTGCATGCACTGGATTTCTCTTCAAACATAGCTGCATCTGCCACTGTGGACAGGGAGGGGAATTTTTCCCTGTAAAAAGGATGGTCACTTTGCCAAAGGCTGAATTCCATGCAAGATTCCAGCTCTAGATTACAGATATTTCTGATTACAGTGGTACATCTTTTTATCTACTATTCATCCCTGAGACAGCACCTTCTGCCATTGAGGTTGGGTGCCTGGGAAGATGGAGGGAGAATGTTAACATCTCAGCCTTAAGCTGACTTTCCTGACCAGCTTCCCTCTTGGAATTCCTTTTCTGATCCTTATTCTCCTTCCTCTGCACAATTTCTTTCCCTGCTTCACTGGGGGCTGCATATTGCAAGAAAGAGACAGTTAAATATGTAGGTTTCATTTGCTCGTGTTCAAGTCCCTTCTAACCCAGGAGTGCTCAGAGAAAACACCCAAACAAAACAGCAGCAGATTTCCATCTCACAGACCTAACATAAGTAAGAACAGATGTGAACCTTAAACCCCGCCAATCTAATTAAGGAGCAGACCAAATAGAAACTGCTCTTTGGGAATTACAGGGATCAACATTCTCTCCAATATTTGCAATAGTAAATGCATTTTATAGAGCTACCCCATTAATTACAAAACGTATGTTTAATTTGCTTCAGTGTTAGCATTTACAGAGTTCTAGTAGTGCAGAAATCAGCTTTTATAGTCAAAAAATGCACAGAGAAGTGGGAAATGCATATTGACACAGATGGGATACCTAAATGTCACAATACTTTATCAGTGCCACAAAATCCCATGTCTGCTTAGTTACACTTATGCACCAGAGAAAGGATAGGGAAAGGCAGCTTCATCTGATTGATAAACCTTTGCTTCTTCTCCAGCCTACTGTGGAACCACAGTCATGCACCTCTACCTTAGCCTCATGCCTTTTACTTTGGGATTACCTTATCCTGAGTGTGACCTCCTTGGGACATGAATTGTTTCACAGGCTGAATACCATCAACATCTGGCACAATGCTTTGTCCTCTTACCTGGTTCTACACAAATCCTACACAAGATAAGTAGCATGAATACGTGCTATGAGTAAGCAGACAGCAAAAGTCAATTAGGCTTTTAAAATAACACTATGAAAGCTGGTGTTGACAGGAGCCAGGGATGCCCCATGCAGTGTAACAGTACAGGCAGCTCTGAACCCCAGGGAACTCCAACTGGGGTACAGAAGGGCTAAGGCACTGCAAACTCACGGGCCTACAGAGTGTTCCTACACTATTTACAGACCTTTTGGGGGCCTGTAGAAAACACTGTCCTCTCCTGAACCCAGTTCTTTGGTGTTTTCTCAGCTCTCCATCACACTCACCCTGCAAGTTCGCGACTTCACTGTCCTTCTCCTGCTGCAGCTGGGCATATTTCTGGCTATGAGTCTCCAGTGTCTTGCGATGTTCCAGTTTCAAGCTGTTGTGCTGCAGCTGCAGGTCAAGCAGCTGCTTCTTGACATCTTCATGCTGGTTCTGAATAAGAAAAGAGGTGCCAAAGTCAGTACAAGGAGAAGAGTGATTAAGCTATTGCCAAGTGCTACTTGAGTGCCTGTTTAGTAAGTTGCTTGGGGAGGCAGAAAGATGGTTGCTCCTCCAATAAGGTAGCTAGAAATCCAAGATATAGCAAGATGCTCTTTGTGTTCAGTGGTTCAGGAGGGATGTGAAATGCCAGTTAAACCCTGCTACGTGAAGCAGTTTGGGAGGTGTTCTTGAAAGCTACTAAACTGGAAGCAGAATGTGGTGGCAAGTCCACTCCTGCCTGAAAAAGAGATGGAGATTCTGGGACATAGCCAAGAACTACTCCTACTCCTTCCCAACTTCCCTGCGCACCCTGCTCTGTGACAGCAATGCAGGCTATATAAGCTGCTTATATCAAACCAAATGCCTGTGCAACACTGCACAAAGCCAAGGTCCTTTCCAGACTGCCAGACATGCTGAAGGACAAGACTGCTTGCAAGGAGAGTTCCCATGGTGCATGTAGCATCAATCTGCACATCTCTTTACAGGAGTAGTTCACCTTTAAGTAAGGCTAAGGTCCAATTCCCATTGCCTTTGGACATTCAACCACTCTGGTTGTTCTCCCTGTTTGGCTCGCTTCCCGCTCGCCTGGCTGTTCCCCCACCCACCACCCCAAGCTGCTAGAACAGGAAGGAGGAACCTTTTGCAAGGACACCACATCCTCTCACATAATGAAGCTAGAGAGAGCCCACATCCTACCCAGGAACACGGGGCTCACAGGCATAAAATGCCAGGATAACAAGACTCTCACAAGACCACAGACTATTTCAAGCAGGCCAAGAATTCACCCGGCAGAAGTGGGCTGAAGAGCTCTTCTCTTCTGCCTTTCTCTCTTACAGAGCCCCAGAACAAAACATGCTGAGGCATCCTTTTGCTCAGACCCACTGAACCAGAATTCACCTCCCTTTTTGTTCCCATGGTAACCCAGAGAGTCCTTCCACATTCAGTTTGTCAACACCAATCATGTATGCAGATGGACAGGCTGCAGGTGAACCCTGGCCCTTCCACACAACAGCTCCTCAGGACTCAGGCTGCCATTTCCAGCAGCATTCCCATAAAAACCACCTCATCTTCTTTTCTAGAAGCCCCAAACCTCTAAGTGCTATCAGTGATTGCATTTATCCGCAGTAAAACAAAGCATCTGTGGCCCAGGCATTCTCCCCTGAAGCGATTATCCTCCACTAAAAGAAGAGAAATAACTGTACTCCAAAAATACATGCAATGCAGAGGAAAAAGCTGTTGGTATGAAGGGGTCCCAGAGATAGAACAAAGAAGGGAGACGAGGATGTCAGGTTAATCACATCACAAGATCAGGAGGGAAAAGAGAGAAGAAAAGATTCCTGCTTTGGCTTTCAGAGACATTCGGTACTTACTGTTCTCATCAGAGCCACTGGCAGAAAGCACTGCAGAGGAACCACATCCCTAAAATCATTCTGATACTGAACACCTCAGAAGCCACCAGCATTAGCTAGTGAGAATTGATTTCTTAAAAGAAACTAAGCAATTGAAGGCATTTTTAGTCCTCATCAGCTCAGGTCAATTAATTTCTAGCCCATACTCTGCCTGGCAGGGGATGTGCATAATGCCTGTCCCAGACTGCTCACAGCCAGGAAGAAGGGAGGGACTATTCATCCTTTGACAGCAGCAGGAAGCTGAAGTGCCTTGACCAAGGTCACACAAAGCACCCGAGGCCCAGGTAGCTCATTAAGCACGCAGAACATCCTTACTCTCTGCTGATTTCTAAGGATGGATGTGACCAATGGATGCAAGATTTAGGAGGACTCTAAAGGTGCTGGGTTTTGTCTGGAACATGCTCTGTGTTGGGTTTATTTCAGAGAATCATCTCATTCAGGATGCCAACTCATCATCAGGAGTCCTTCAGCTGAGCTGCAGGAATTCAGGCCAGCTTGTCCTCTCATCCCACCTCCCCTTTGCTGCTCAGACAACATGTAGTGCCCAAGATGCATCAACTATGCAGCTCTATCTCACTGAGATCTCTGGGGCAATGGGCAGGTAAACAGAAAGAAGATAATAAGAGTGCCTCAAACCCATGTATTTCTGCCATGATTTAGAAGCAGCTTTGTAGATAGTACAGATGTTCATCAGACATAGATGACTGCAGAACAGATCAGAGCGAGAGCAGTGGCCAGAAACCCCAAAGCCAGTTATGCTGATGGGGCTTCATGGATGTTTTTGGTCATATTTGGGACCTGCAGCTTAACAGAGTCGGATGCTTCTGTTCAGCATGACAAGTCTGCTTCCTAGGTGATGACACTGCTGGCAGCGATCTTCCTCCTGAGGAAGCTAGCACCAGTGGGAAGCATTTTTCGCCTGTGCTGCAGTTAAGTGTTACTCAGGCTCAGAACTAGCTGGAAGTTGAGCTGAATACCGCTTTATTGGGGGGGGGCAGGAACTGGGAGGAGCATGAAACCTCCCTCACTGCAGTCCCAAGGGCTGGCCTGGCTTTCAGCAGCTGTAAATATAGCTAAAAAACTCATTTCTCCCCCTAAAAATAAAAGGAAGCAAGAGAAAGGGAGCCAGGACAAACTGCTCCCCCTGTCCCCTTGAGACAAGCAAGCCAGAGCATTCTGCTCAGACTGCAGTTGCTATGAAGAGGAACATTACTATTGCAAAGCGTTCCCAGAATCCGCAGTGCTGGATAATACCCAAGAGACAGAACTGTACTTCCCTTTTCCCGACGTTTGAATCCAAAAGCCAGGCAGCTGGAGGTCCAACTCTGCTCAGGAAATACAACCCAGTGGTGCTAAGGGCTGCTGGAACATAGCCCTCTTTCTCCATCCCAGAATTAAATTACCATTTCACTGCCAATGCTCTAACTGAAACCATCTCAACCTCACCACCACCAGCCACACTTGCACTGCTCTAACAAAAGCAAACTTGAACCCCAAGATACGCTTTAGAACATCAAGATATAGCATGTGATAAGCTATCAAATGCTATAAGCTGCCTGCCTCTGAGCCTCTTACAAGGACTGGAATACACTGTATTAGCCCAAAAGGGCAAGTTACAATGAATAGAGCTATTTTCACACAAAGAGACCCAGAAAAGAACACTCTGAACAACAGAAGTCCTGTGAGATAAACTGCACAAAGACTTCCATTGAAATGAGGTATAGGTGAAGGCTGTAATCTGATACAAAGCCCAACAGAATAAATAGGAAACTCCCATGAACCTGAATAGCCAGGGAGGAATGTAGATCAACACCACGGTGTGGTCTGCTCCCTCTGTGCTGGCACTAGCTGCAGGAAACCCTTGGTCTCTCCTAGGCATCTGTGGTCAGCAAAAGCACCCACTCTCCTTCCAGGGAGCATTCCTTAATGCCCAGCAGACGTGACACCAGACTCCTCCCTTACCTTAAGTATCTTGTGCTGGGAACTGAGGGCCCCATATCTGTTCATAGAATCTTGCTGGAAAGAAAAAGATCCATTAAATCCCAGGAAAACCTAAGACAGGAAATAACACACCCCAGCACCTGCCCAGCTGCTGCACCCCCCGCAGCTTTCTGCTGGTCCTTCACACACACACTGGCTGGGAAGAGGCCAAGCAGGGTGACCAGCAGAACATGCAGCTGGGCACAGCTGGAAGAGAACCTTTTCAGGCAACCCAGGCAATTAACTAACAACGAGCTAATTAACTGCACTCCCTTGATTTGCATTCTGAGTAGTTATCTCCAGTCCTTTATCTAGGACAGGCCCAGTGCTGAACGAGCTTTGCACAGTAAACTCCCCCCAAAGCCGGCTGAGCAATCTCTGCAGCAGCTGAGGAGGAGGAGGCAGCCAGCACCAGAGCTGAGGCTTTCACCCACACACACAACCCGCACCACTCAAGCAAAAATCATCCCTGAGCACTTGAGTAAGCCTCAAGGAAGCTCCTGCAACCAGGTAGAGCAAAACTGACACAAACCAGGAGCGGGAGGGATTTACATGTGTTCACAGATGGGTCCGTACCAGTTTAATGGATGTGCTTACACCTTGCTGACTTTCACATTCGTCCCTTCTGTGCCCAGGGTACCATTCCTCACCGCAGCATCTCAACACAGGAGGTGTGAAAGCCACCAGCACTCACAGGCCAAGCTCCCGCAGCAGCAGTGGGGAACACGCTGCAGCTCTCCCCATTACAGGCAGTTTCACAACCATCTGCTGGGATCTGTGGTTGAGTAGCTTAAAGCAACAGGGCTGAAATACTAAGCAGCACCATGGAAGTGCAAACTAACCCCCGTGCAGAGATTTCCACTACAACCCACAATTTAGCTGATAGGATAAATACCCACTATGGCATGAAATATTACCAGCACAAACTGCAAGGGAGCTGCCCAGCCATAAGAGCATTCAGATATTCATCCATGAGTTTCTTACATTCACTCACAGATGAGCAGGCTAAAAGAATTCCTCTTCTCCAGCATCTCATCAACAGATGCTTTGAGAAAGGAATATAAGCAGCCTTAAAGCTTGAAGTGAATGGGACAGGCTGTCACCCAGGGGTGTTTCTTCCTAACCCTCACTGGAAAGGCCTCCTCTTCCCTGCAGAATGAGAAGTCCACAGGCTAGTGGAAATAACTTGACAATCCCTGGAGACAGAAAACAATGGATATGCTTCCCAGCACCACCATGGCCTTTTGTCTCCATGCTCCCTGTGGTGTGCCTTGCATTCAAGTTCCCCAGGACTCTTCTGTACCATGGAACAGTAATTCTCTTTCCAGAGTGCAGCACAGGGCTCCCTGCTACACCGGGAGCTACTCTGCTGTCACACAAGGGAAAACAGGCAGAACAGCTCTGGCACAACACAGCCTTGCTCCAAGATAAAGTAAATCCTCACACCCCAACAGCCTCACAAAGTGGAGTCAGCCAAAGTTCACGCTGTACCATACACACTCGCAGTCTCACACGTTCCAGACACCACTGGCCTCCTGATTGTGGTGGTACCAGAAAGATCTTTACCATTATCACACACGCAGCTCTGAGGAATAAAGCAAACCTACCTTCTCCTTGTTGAGAGCTTCCTGAGCTTCTAACTTGTACACTAAAAAATCTAGAAAGGGAAGAAAACAGTTCAGTGAGGTGGAATTTAGCAAGGAGCTGGTTTGTATTTTAAGGGAATAAAGAAATCAGCCTTTTGCTGAGCAAAAAGCTGCAGCTCAGAAAACACTTTGTGTACGACACACCTCTCCCCACAGAAGAGCTGGGGGATGGCTGGCCAGCCCTCTGCCACCCGTGCAAGAGACTCACCTTCCTTTGTCTTCTTGTGTTCCCCTCGCTCCTTCTGCAAGGATCGTTCCAGCCGGGATCTGTGCTCATACACAACTAGGGGAGCAGAAAGAGGCCGAGCATGAGATAAACTCTGAAATTTCTTCCCACATCTTCCCCCAAAGTGGCATATGTGGACCTTGAATCCTGCCCTGGACTGCCAAGGAGCCTCTCCTGTTTAAGTCCTGCATCCCTGTGGATTTCCAGGCTTGAGCACACGTGTAAAATCCACACCAAGAAAGCAACAGTCCTGAAACACATGCAGACACCTGATGTTCTAGACAATGAAAGGGTCAGGTGCATCTCGTGAGCATCTGCACTCAGGTTTTGCTTTGGAGCCTAAGCTGCAAAGCTCAAGACCTGGCTTTAGTGGCCAGTGGCTAAACTCTGTATTTGTGGAACAAATCCACTACCAGGCTCAAGACAGTCAGAGCCTTTCAGGTCATCTGTTCTGCAGGGAAATCATACAACTAGAGTGGTTCTAAACCCCCTTCATGGGCAGGGACACCTTCCACTAGAGCAGGTTGTTCCAAGCGCCGTCCAACCTGGCCTTGAACACTGCCAGGGATGCAGCATTCAGGAAAGACATCTTCTCTCCTTCCACAACCCAGCCATTAAGTGGCCCTGAGGCCACTAAGGCAAAGTGAGCCAAGCAGCTCCCTCTCCCATTACACACAAAAGAGCATCTGTACTTTGCACAGGAGCCGGGCAGGGAGAGCAGTGAGGCTGCACCACACAGCAGCCACATGACAAATGAAAGTGCCAGAGAAGCTTCCTGATGGATGGTGATGTTAATCCGCTCTGATGTCTGAATGCTACCCAAGAGCTTTCCCAGAGTCACAGCACTCAGCTGCAACAGGCTCCTCCATCCCCTCCACAGCCTGCTACCATGCCAGAATGGCACTGGGCAGCAGTTCAGAGGGGAGGAGCAATGGGAGAAACTTGCCTCCAGAGCCAGGATCTTTAGGGTCAGGCTATGCCATGATGCAGTCTCCAGGAAAAGGAACAAAGCAGGATGACAGTTGCATGCATAAAACAAGTGCTAACCCATTCCAAGTGCCCCCAGTGGCTTGTGCTCTCACAAGTGAATCTATAGAGACAGTCAGTTCCACTCAGGTTGTATGAGAGCAGCAAAGCCAGTGCATGTCCTGCGTTATCAGGTGGTTTGCTGCCTGACAGCAGATACTCCAATCTGGAGAAATAAGTGACACAAGGCATCCTTATGTGTATCTAATATTCACAGTGTTGACCATCACTGGCACCAATGGCAGTGCAGATGCTGCTCTCAATATATAGTGAGGAAACTACTGTATTCTCCAACCCATTGCAGCAGAAATACTTGGTTCCCACCAGGAAGGACTTCTTTCCCTGCTGAGCACACTGCAAAGCAGCAAACCCATCACTGCAGCTGCCCAAGTGTCTGCTTCGTAACAGCTTCTTTTTTGGAAACACTATTCCCATGGGACAACTCAGATGTCACCCTGAGGGCTTCCCCAGCCCAGCGAAGCACACAGGAGACTGTGGGTGCTTCTTCATTACATGATAAAAAGCTTTAGTCAATGAAATTGCCATCTTCAGAACATCAGCCGCTTCCCAAAGGACTTGTGGGCTCTGGGCACTTGTTTCTGCCACAAGCATCTCACTTTCTTGCAGCCTTACCTAGCAGAGCACCCAAGGACAAGCCTTTGATGTGATGGGGCAATGAAAAGTCCCAGCTGTTGGGATTGTTGGGGATGCCCAGCAATTCCCAGGCTTTACCATGCCCTTCCATGTACTCCAAGCTTCAACTCTGCATTTGCCCCAACAGTTCTGCGCTTGGAGGAATTCCTCCTGCAAGCATCTCCTGTTGTTTTCTTGTCACCTGAGTAGACTCTGTGTTCTCTTGGTATAAGAGCAGGGTTAGAAATTCGCCCCGCAGGAGCAGGTTATCCACCTCTCCAGGTGCCAGAACAACCGAGGCAGTGGCCGGCCTCAGACACGGCACAGTTGTGCTGTCACCCCGAACAAAGGGCACAGTGAGCCAAGTTCAACAGCTACAGCCTCACCCAGAGGAGCCAAGCACTCCCAGCAGGGCAGCAGGCATGGAAGTAACTGTTTCATGCAGAAATATCTGCTCAGACGACCCCAAGCCACAAGGTCTCACATAGTAAATGGGAAACTAAAGCATAGTTTAACGAACACACCCATAAGCACGCATCCTAACGCAAGCATCACAACACAGATGAGTCTTCAAGAACAGTTCCATCCCATACGCCGTTGATTGCAAGATTTAGGACAAAATCTATCTTCCTGACACTTCTTTTTTTACTGAGATAAGCTGAAGTTCCCCCCAGCAACTAGGAATCAAGTTGTACTCTCTCCTGCCGGCCCTCCAGGCTGACAGAGGCCAGAAAAGGTGGGTTCAGCTTTACACAAAGCAGTAAGTGCTGTCTCTGCTCCGGTCTGAGGTGGAATACAGCAACAACTCAGCTGACCAAAATGGCCCAGTGTGGCTTCAGAGGACAGGAAGCCAGGAAGTCTTTAACAATTTTCAATTACAAGAGAGAATGGAGGGTGGTCAGTGTCTAAATCCAGGTTGGAATTCAGCCAGAACTCAGCACTAACGCCCGTCACCTGCTGCCAAATGAGCTGAAATGCAGAACTGGCTCTGCTGAGACAATGAAATCACCTACAGGGCCTTGCCTTTGCGAAAGAGCAGGTCAGGTCTCGCACAGACTTGTTCTCACTCTCTCACAGAGAGCAGGGTGATTATGTGAAGGGGCTGCCTCATAACCCCCAGAGTACTAAGATGAACTCTGCAGAGGCATCACATTTGTTGCTCTTGTTCTGCTAAAACTATGTACATAGTCCATTACACCACTTCTATGCCAACAATATGTGCTGTGGGAAGAGTCCCCACATTGCTATGGCTTACAGCTCCAAGCATCTCTCAGCACACAGAGATAAACACCAACTCCTAGACTGCACTGTGCTCCTTCCCCTCTCATAGCTCATCACTCAGAAGAAGCTTTCTTCTCTTTGTTAGAAGTGTCAGGTACTCCTGCCAGTCTCCATCCAGTCACATCACACCTATCACCAATGGCACCAGTCACTCAGGCTCAAGAATCATCCACAGCAAGGGACAAAGGGGAGCAGAACAGGAGACAGACTCATCACACCTCCCTCTCTGATCCGGAGAGATGGCAAAGGAAAGAGAGTAAAACACACCCGTTGGTGAGGACATGAGGGCTGCATTCTCAGGCTCAGCCAGAGCGCAGTGACAGCCTCTTGTGAGGAAGAATCATGGGATCAATCACAGGCTGGTTTAAATTGGAAGGGACCTTAAAGCTCATCCAGTTCCAAACCCCTACCACAGGCAGGGACACCTCCCACCAGAGCAGGTTGCTTCAAGCCCCATCCAGACAGCAGTTTGATGTTGTCAAGCCCCACCAGGAACGTCAGATGGAAGTGGATGGCACTGTGACTGCACCTTCCTTCCCATCTGTTCAAGGAGTGCTGTTGGTTGGTGAACTGACCAAACTAAAACCTCTCTAATTGCACAAATATTGCACTCAGCTGTAAAAGGGTAGGAAATAGTTGATAGGTAAAAGCAGACACCTGAAGCACTGTCAAACAGCACTGAATTCCACTTCAGAACAGCACATCCTCCTTTTGTAGAGCTGGAAAGACAGAAAACGGATGCAGAAGACACAACAATAAATCAAGCCAAGAGTCAGCACAGGGGCAGGGATAGAGCCCAGTGCCCCAACTCCCCACTTGCCTGCGATCAGCACCAAAGCACCAGCAGCACAAGAACCACAGCCATGCGTGCAAGATGCTGCTGCACAGTGAGACTTCCATGAATGTGGCTTCTGTCTGCCAGGTGTCTCCCACCAGCCAAATCCAAAAGGAAGCTTTGCCTTTGTTAAAACTGTTGGACAAGTAAGTGTCTTCTCAAAATAAAAAGGGTAGCTATGGCAACAACTGTATTTAGGGATGGGAGGACTGAGAGAGGGCTAGAAATCCCAGCAACAGGCTACAGCTCTGCCATTCCAACATATTTGGGTGGAAAACCACACGAGCCTGTCTCAGTTGTTTGCTTGAGCTTGCTCTTCCCAAAACCAGGGTACCCTGAGGCTACCACTGTCAGCTTGCTCTCTGAAGAACAAGCCCCTCTTTCCAAGAGGAGCAAGAGATGCTGACACACCAGAAAGGAATATGAGCTAACTTCGGCCCTGCTGATCTTTGCATCTCAGAAACACAGGATGCAGGTGGGAATTGCTGTGGCTGGGACTGTGCAACACATTAGCAGCTGTGGCTGTTTGATTGCCGTGTGATAGAGCAACAAGAAATAGAAGCAAGACAGAAGATCGTACCAGTGAATCTATACACACGCTGGATTGAGCCACAAGGTTGACTGGCTCTTTTAAAGCATGTTTCCTTGGGTGACAAACCAAACACATACACCACACTCTGCTTTCCCAGTGTACAGATAGAAATACACAGCCCTGAGCACAAGGAAGAGCTCTGCGTTTAAACACAATGATCTAAACACACTTGCTAGAAGAACCTCTTGACCTTGACTCACTAGAACCATAGGCTAACATACTTTGTCCTCACAAAATCCATCCTGTGGGCACTCCGGAACCTTCAGCATTCCACACACAACCACTGGCTACCAAAGAGTGGATTCCCAGCAAACCTCTCTGCAAGGACCTCAGCAAACCCCTCTGGAGACTCCAAATCTGGTGACAGATGCTGGAAACTTTGGCAGATGCAGTAAGGCTGAGATGATAGACAAGACAAAGAAGAGTTCAGCAAGGGAGTAACACCCTCAGCCTTCCCTGCTGGGATCTCTCCGTGGGCTAAATGCCCTTCTCCCACAGATAGACATGTCTGTAAGGAGGACATATGCACACTACGCTTCCCTTCTGGCAGCTCTTGCCAGAGGAACTAAGTGCTGGTCAACAGGCACAGAAAAGCCAATTCCTCTTCCTCCTCCCCCCTTTTTAGGGAGCTGCATGCCAGCATCTGTCAGCCCCAAACAAGCAGGCAAGGCTTTCCGAGTCACAGATCAGTCTCTTTAGAAGTTGAGGGTTGTCTCCTTGCAAAGGCAATAGACAGCATGATGACAAACTTTATGAAAGGGTCCCTTGCCTGTTTCTTCCCCTTCCTGACACTCCAGCAGGCCAGAGTGCAGAGCCGCATCTCGGACCCTGCCCAAGCCGCTTCCCCAGGTCCTGCCTGCATCTGTACTGCTTCACATTTAGAATGCCACAGGACTAGTCCTTACAGCCAAAGAGAAGTACAGGGAGAAGAAACAGAATAGATGTGACGCAGCTGAACTCACCGATCCAGCACTCTCTGTTCCCCTTACTGCTGTGAGCAGCATGTTGGATTCAAGGCTATTCCAATTGTAGACAGCAAGGGGAAAGAAAATACATGACAGCATCTTTTTGGAGCTCTTTAAAGCGAAAAGCTGAACCACAAAAGCACCCTGCGTGTCGTGTCAGCAGGCTGTGCAGCAGAACTGACAGCAGCCTATGTTGGGAGAGAGGGAAAAAGAGGGAAGTTCAGGCAGCGTGTGGACACGCAGAGCAGGTCAGGACTCACCTTGGAGCTGGGCAGACAGCGCTTCCTGCTGCTGTTTGTATTTCTGGGCCAGGGCTTCAGCGTTCTGCGCCTTTTGCTGCAAGTGGCTGTAGATGAAAACTCCCGAGCCCAGGCACGCCACGGTCACCAGGCAAAACCCGGTCTGCAGGAGCCCCTTCTGCCTCCTCGAACACATGCCGGTGCCCATGATGGGGCCGGGGCACAGCGATGCCGTAGCGCTGCCTCTCCGGCGTTTCTAAAGCATCTGCTCGGGTTTGCCCAACGGCCCTTTTCCTCCGCAGACCCGCAGATCCCTCGGCAAGGCGCGATCAAAGTCTCCTCTTCGCTCCTTCCCAGCCCCCAGGGAGGCTCAGGCGCTCCAGCAGCGGTTTATTCCTCATCGCCCAAAGGAGGGAAGCGCAGCACAGCGCCGGTACCCGACAGCAGCCGCCGAGGAGCCGGCGGGAGCATCCCTCATCTCCGAACCGCTCCGGGGAAGCGGCCCGGGGCCGCCTGGGCGGAGGGGAGAGAGGAGGAGGAGGAGAAGGAGGAGGAAAACTTTTGCTTCCCATGTGCTGCAGCGCAGGGGGGGCGGGAAGGGGGCACCGCCGCCTTTGGCTCTTCCCACCTTCCTCTCCGCAGCACCGACCGGAAAAAATAACCCTTCGGGACGAGGAGCGCTTCGACCCCCTCCCCGCGGCCTCCCCCCGCCGGCAGCCCCGGGAGGAAGCGGCGGCACCGGGGCCGAGAGACGGGCCAGGAAACCGCCGGCGGCGGCGGCATCCGGCGGGACCGAGAGGGAGCCCCCGAGGGGATCCGCTACCGGCGGATGGGGG